>CAJDSM010027852.1:0-15732 GCA_903981925.1 Ostrea lurida
CCACTCGCACACCCAAAGCACTCGCTACTTTGTAGATGTTTTGTCGCTGATATTCTCACTAAAGACACAAATTCATATTTCCGCACACCAGACAAATCACTCCTACAACTAAAATCGCACACGTTTCACGCACACTCTCTTCTCAGCAATATCACGCATCTCACTCTCTCGAATAATCGTTTCGGCTCACACTCACTTCTCTGAATCCTTCTAATACACCATTACACTCTTGTAGTTTACCCATGCAAGCTCGACGGTTCGGAAGAATAGCCTATTTCTGACGGTTAGCAGTTACGTAAACCTGTAGCAGGGGTCAAAGTATGGTAGCGACAGACCCTGAATTTATAGCGCGCGCGCCCGGCCATAGCAAATCGACTTGTTTGTGTTCGATCCTGGACGAATTCAACGCAACACCTGTACAATATGACTTGCCTATAAGTTTAGGTCGTGTGAAGCGAAATTCACGGCCCGTTGTTTGCAACCTATAAATCGAGTCAGTAATAATCTGTTGATGAATTAAATAACTTACTTGAACAAATCGACCAAAATAAATATAACTTGTATTGCAAAATTCCTCTCCTAATTGGGCACACTACCTTAAAAGATGAGTAAAAATATGATGTAAAACTTGATTGCGAGCCACTGTTACTGTGTACTTGGTGGTGGAGTAAAGCCCCAAAGTTCCTATGTCCATAACCTTTGGTACAGAAAACCCTCGGAGCGAGTAATATTTTAACCTATTATCAGCCGGGCAGATGTATGACAGTCAAATAAAAATGCGCAGAGATCAGCACCTCCTTTTTTTCTACATGCACTCATAAAGCATAGAGATTAAAAAAATTTATAACTCAATTCTATGGTAAAGTATGGAGCAGCTCTAGGCTCCTGTATGTATGTCGTTGTTGTACATCACTCTTCAGAGTCGCTCCTAAAATATATTCACTCTCTGGCTGTAGCTTGCTAGATACTACAATATACTTTTGCTAAAGCTTTAAAGAATCAGCATTATAAATCCATTCACCTCGATAATTCTCAACTATAGAATGTGGAACTCAGATATATAGCTCATATGCCTTTCAGTAATAAAACAGTCAAATTACGTCCTGTTATTTGGGCTTTATATGTACATAATTCAGCCCACATTATTTATGAAATTCTGTTGAAGAAAATACGTACCTCCAGACACGTGTCCGAAACACCTTGTTATCTTGAAACTCTCAAGAAGGATTTTGAGATGTCCGGGTAAATACTTAAGAATTAGTGGTTGGGACTTCTGAATGACTTCAACATCGCTATGGTAGTTAATCGTGTCGAGATATCAAAGTTCAACTGTATATATGCTTACAGAGTACTGAAAGATCCCTGTGATCTACAAAATTACTTTTCATTTAGGAATGGTGGTACCATGGAGAAAAATTGTTATTGTCGCAATGGGTAACATAGAGAAGATTGGTACACCACCCATGGACTTGTCCGATACGTATTGATCAGATCGACAGAGATCTGTCAGTATTTAAAAAACTCAACCTGAAGTTATAATGGGCGGTCGGCGGCTCGAAATCCAGTCCGCTTCAGACAAGAAAGGGATGCACAGTCTTACACACTAACCGCACACATCATCAACACAACAATAGGTAACGTCAATAACAATGTAACATCACAACAAGGTAACGTCAACTAACAAGGTAACTCACAACAAGGTACGTCAATAACAAGGTAACGTCAAACAAAGGGTTTTTTAAAAAAAAAAAAAAAAAAAAAAGTTTCCAAAATAAAAAAACAACAGGGTAAACGTCAAATCAACAAGTAAACTCAATAACAAGGTAACGTCAATAACAAGGTAACGTCAATAACAAGGTAACGTCAATAAAAGAGTTAACGATCAGTTTAACATTATTTTAATTATATTTATATTTATAACAAGGTAACGTCAATAACAAGGTTAACGTCAACAACAACGGTTAACGATCAAAACAAGTAACGTCAATAACAAGGTAACGTCAAATAACAAGGGTAACATCAACAACAGGTTCAACATCAACAACAAAGGATAGTCAACAACAAGGTAACATCACGTCAATAAACAAGGTAACGTCAATAAAAAGGTAACGTCAATTAAAAGGAACGTCAATAACAAAGGTAACGTCATAACAAGGTAAAAACGTCAACAACAAAGGTAACGTCAACAACAGGTAAACGTCAACAGACAAGGTCAACGCTCAACAACAGGTAACGTCAACATCACGGGTAACGTCAACAAAAAGGTAACGTCAACAACACGGTAACGTCAACACAAGGTCACGTCAACAACAAGGTAACGTCAACATACAAGTAACGTCAACAACCAAGGTAACTCAAACACAAGGTAACGTTCAACAACAAGGTACGTCAACACAAGGTAAACGTCAACAACAAGGTACAGTCAGCAACAAGGTAACGTCAAACAACAAGGTACGTCAAGCAACAAGGTAACGTCAAACAATCAAGGTTAAACGTCAAACAACAAGGTAACGCAACAACAAGGTAACGTCAACCATAGCACACAAGAATAAACTCAACATCAAAGGTACGTCAACAACAAGGTAACGTCAACACAAGGTAACGTCAAAACACAAAGGTAACGTCAACACAAGGTAACCAGTCAACAACAAGGTACGTCACACCAGGTAAACGTCAACAACAAGGTAAGTCAACATCAAGTAACGTCAACACAAGGTCAACGCAACGAACAAGGTACGTCAACAACAAAGTAACTCAACTGCAGGTAACGTCAACAAACAACGGTAACCGTCAAAATCAATAGGCGCTGTGCGATATCCAAGGTAATTCCAATATATTGCATACGAATAATAAATATCGTATTGCGATACATTTTTGAATACCGGTAATTATCGGCGAAAATGCTTCGACTTCAGAATTTTATATTCAAAACTCTAGAATCCTCACCCACTTAAATATTACGTTTTAAAATGGCTGAAACATTTCTGTGATTGTTTCTAAAACACTAATACATAGTTTCCTCTACTTTCAAAAGGGCACGGGAGTTTAATGCAACCAATCTAATATTGTGTCTGACTATCTCAAAAATGCTTGTCTATTTTATTTATTCAAATTTATTCTGCATAAAATAAATATTTAAAGTTAATTAAAAAGTAAAAGGTACGCTGAGAATATTCTTATTTGAAAAATATTGCAATAAACGTACGCACGTACACATTGAAAATATCGGCAATATATCGCGATACGAAATTCCACCCGATAACACAGCCCTAAGTCAATAAAAGGTAACCGTCAACCAACAAAGGTAACGTTCAATAACATAAGGAAGAGCTGGTGATAAAACGGTATGGAAACCAGCCTCATGATGACTACAAAGCACTGCCATGCAAATCCCTGTAGAACCTAGTTGTTGAAAATTTCATAAAAATTCTTCATGTATGAAATTTGCAATGTGTTGTGTTAAGGAAGTGCCCATTACTCTTTCCCTTAATCAGAAGTGCATGCTGCCACATATGCACTTTTTCAACAATGCAATTGTCAATGAATTGATGACTAAGCACAGTATATATATAACCTGACATTTATCTGTCAGGTCTGAAGTTAATATATGTCATAATGCTTTAGCATATAGCCAGCTGACCAAAGAATATGCATGTATTATATGTGAGGAGTTAAAGGAAGTCCTCGAGCAATTTTATCAGATAAAGATATTCTCTGAATCCTAAGTTTAAATCAAAAACATTTAATGTATATGTATAATAACTTCATAGAAGAGTTTTTTAAAAATATTATTAGTATGTTTTTATACGCTCATCTTGACTTTTTGAATGGAAGTTTCGCTCTTTTGAATGGCTCTTGTACATTCCTAAATATTTCAAAATTTTCATCTTCTCCGAGAAAACCACATTATATACCCTCGCAAACGAAGTTTGGGGGGTAATATAGGTTCACACCTGACTGTCTGCTCTGATCCGAAATATTGTCCGCACCTCCTCCTAAAACGAAAATTGCAGGATTTCAATGAAACTCTTGTGGACGGTGTTAGATACATAATGGAGTTGCATATGTCCAGAGCATCTTTTATTTTGGAACAATTTCTTGTAAGCCAGATATGAACATTTGGACTTCAGGCATTTTTCCAAACAATTATCAAACTTATGCATGAGCCGTTGTCCGCAACTCCTCCTAAACGACTTGCAGGATTTTATGAAACTTTGTCGGAGTGTTAGATTACATAATGGCAGATGTGCATATTGTCAGGAATTTTAATTTGAAAATTCGTTGTAACAAGATATGCAAACCATTGGACTTAAGCATTTTTCACCAAAATGGTCATGCATTAGTGCATCGTCCACACTCCTCCTAAAGAATAATAATACTATATTACCCATTGATAGACAACCTTCTGTAATCCATGAGCAAAAATCTGTTGTGGTTCATTCATGTAAGTTGTGCCCCCGCCGGGCGCGGATTAGTCCCGATAGGACAGTTAACTAGTTAATTTTTAAACTCTATTATGGCACTAATCATTAACTTAAAAAAATAAAAAAAGAATCACCAACGCCTAGTATGAGAAGCTCAAGTATAATATTATTATGGTTACATATTATCATTGTAATGAGAGAATGAAGTTATCTTCAATTGAAAGACCTATTCCTTTCTTCTAGCCAGAGATACATGTAACTTGAAAAATACTGAGTAAGTCATTTTCAAAAATCTCAAAAGAAGCTAAGACTTGAAAGGAAAAAAAGACCTTGAGAATGATAATTTTTCTAGTATTGTTCAAGTCCATGTTCCTGGCTAAATCAAGTTGATGTCAAATAGGTTTTTTACCCCTCCCCCTTTTTATGTACAAATTAGGGGTGAATCAATATATCGATTATATCGATACGTACAAGGTATAAAGCTCTCTGGCGATATGCGAACAGAAGGTGGGTCGATATTTCGATATAAAATCAGTCTTGAAGTCTTTAATATTTACCGTCGCGGATCGGCTAGTACTTTTAAAGAAAAATGACTCCCAACATTAAAAAAAATGAAATATAAAGCCAAAAATGCAACTTGTAAAGGAAACCGTAACATCTTTCTGGTGGCACAACTAATTTAAGTGTCCATCTCTCCGGATCATCACAAATCAGACGTACGAAAAATAAAAACGAAATCCCGCCTACAACAGGAAGCTTATCGCTGGAGGAATAGACCCGATTACCGCGGGACCGTTTTGGTAAAGTCGTCTATCTTAATCTTTAATCTTTTTAGCGGATCATGCACAGTCCCCGCTCTATTTCATGATATGATTATTTGAACGACACAACAATTCAGAAACGTGCGCTCATTTTTCACCGGCAACATGTAGCAATTTGAAATGAGTTTCAATTCCGCCCCGGAGACATGTTTTACACGGCAAACAATTTAAGGGCCTGTAATTGAGTCCACAAACCAATGTCAAACAACAATTATTTTTTAAAGAAAAACACGAATTTTTAAAAATTATTATTAATTATAATCATGTACGAGACTCAGCTTATTATTCTGTTTGCGTCCTCTTCCGTGACCTGGACTCTACAAACGGTTGCTAGTAATTTTTTGAAAGATACATTGTGGAAAAAAAAATTGCTGTTTGCTCTCAAAGTTCGAATAAAAAACACTTAATGTTTGATTAGATCCAATAATAATGGGATATCGCGACTTCTGCACATAAATCGTATCGTATCGTATGAAATTTTGCTGGCAATACACAGCCCTAGTACAAATGGGTATATATTGTGGTTCAGGTGTATAGGAAGACCTGATTAAATCAATGGGTATAAGTTGTGTCACAGGTTTATAGGAAGACCTGATTAAATGGTTGTATTATATGTTGTGTTACAGGTTTATAGGAAGACCTGTTTAAATGGTCGTATTATATGTTGTGTTACAGTTTTATAGGAAGACCTGATTAAATGGTTGTATTATATGTTGTGTTACAGGTTTACAGGAAGACTTATGGAGAACATGTAGGATTCAAAATGTTTAGTGATGCCATTATACTTTCACTTACAAGAAAGGTATGGTCATTTTTGTATCTGGTTAACTTCTTTCCTGTTATTATCCCCTTGCAACTAGTTGTGGAGGGGATATAGCATCGCTGCTGTGCGTCTGTGCAGCTCTGTGTGTGTGTCTGGAACCTTGTGAACAAGATAAAAGCAAGGGCATTCATCAGAGGATCATCAAACCTTCCACAAATGTTGCTCATGGAGAGAGGATGAACCCTATTTATTTTCAAGATCAAGGGTCAATGGTCAAGGTCACTATTGACTATTGACTAAAATTCTTGTGAACAAGATAGAAGACACCGCATTCATTTGAGAATCATCAAACCTTCCTCAAATGTTGTCCATGGAGAGAAGATGAAACCTATTGATTTTCAAGATCAAAGGTCAAGGTCACTATTGACTAAAATTCTTGTGAACAAGATAGAAAATACAGCATTCATCAGAGAATCATCAAACCTTTCACAAATGTTGCCCATGGAGAGAGGATGAACCCTATTGATTTTAAAGGTGAAAGGTCAAGGGCATTATTGACGATTGACTAAAATTCTTGTGAATAAGATAGAAAATATAGCATTTATCAGAGAATCATCAAACCTTTCACAAATGTTGCCCATGGAGAGAGGATGAACCCTATTGATTTTAAAGGGGAAAGGTCAAGGGCATTATTGACGATTGACTAAAATTCTTGTGGCAAGATAGAAGATGCAACATTTATCAGAGATTCATTAAACCTGTTACAAATGTTGGACATGGAAAGAGGAAGAACCCTATTGATTTTCAAGGTCAAGGGTCAAAGATCAAAGTCACTATTGACTGATTATTGACTAAAATTCTTGTGACAAGATAGAAGATGCAACATTTATCAGAGATTCATTAAACCTTTTACAAATGTTGGACATGGAAAGAGGAAGAACCCTATTGATTTTCAAGGTCATTGGTTCAAGGTAACTATTGACTTTCCAAAAGTCCTTGTCAACAAGATATAAGAGACAGCTTTCATCAGAGACTACTCATCAAATCTTACACAGATTATTGCCCATGGAGAGAGGATGAACCATATTGAGATCAAGGGTCAAAGTTCAAGGTCACTATTGACTATTACCTAAAATTCTTGCGAATAGGATTGAAGAAATGGCATTCATCAAAGAATAATCAAATCGTCCATAAATGTTGCCTGTAGAGAGTGGATAAACCCTATTGATTGTCAAGGACAGTATTGACATTTCTTTAAAAATCTTGTGTTGCGAACTTCCGAGGGGATGCTACATGTATGCTTGTGTTGCCTGGTTTTTATTTAAATCAGTTTACTGGTAACTTCTTTTTTTATTATCAATAGAGACTTAATTCATAATCATGATTACAACAATTTTGATAGTTCTAAGGGATATGAAAATATTACCAGGAAGCACAGGGAATGTTTCTCATTTACTTTAGGTTTCCAGTTATAAAGAATTATTTCTATGTGATTCAGTAAAAATTAGTTCAGAGATTGTTTTAGATAGTTTCATATACCCCAATGCTTTATGCAGAGCACTGCTGTATTTTGTGTGGTGACTACAGAGGGTATTTGCTTGCCCTACAGGTTGTCCTTCCTGATATTGAGTTTTTTGTCAACCTTGGTGATTGGCCTCTAGAGCACAAGTCCCAGGCTGAGGACCCGATCCCAGTCTTCTCTTGGTGTGGGTCAGATGACACCAAGGACATTGTCATGCCAACCTATGATCTCACTGAAGCAACACTCCAAATGATGTCCAGGTATAGCTACAATACTGTAAATTTCTCATTATTATACCCTCATAAAAAAAAGTTTGGGTGAGCGTATTAGTTTCTTTGTCTGTCTGACACATTTTGTCTCGGGGTTTTCCCAGAGGATGTTCATTTTCTTTTACCAAATTTTGTGGAACTGTTATATATGTGTAATTAACCTATGCATCAGGTTTTTTCAGATTGATTTATTCAATTTGAGGTCATTTTTAGTTATTTAATTATGCCCTTGGAATCTTTGATTCAGGGGCATATGATTTTTGGCCTGTCTGTCCCCATAAACTTTAAAGGGTCTATGCAATGCAAAAATATTTTATTGTGACTGCAAAGAATTTTCTTCGCCGAGTTAAACGTAAAAAAACGCATCTAAATCGGCGCAGAAAGTTATTGATCCCGTAATGTGGCTATTTTTACCTGTTTTCAAAATCCAGTCGAGCAAAAATAGAAACGACCGAAAACGAGGCATTTTTTTCTGTGACGTCATAGAATGTCTCTGTAGAGCGCCCAATATGATCTTGAGGTTTGACCTGCTTTTCAAAAGCTTTAACTTTTAAATGGTAAGTGATTGAACTTTTCTTATTTCACATGTGTTATCCTTTTGGCAAGCCCCTTCCACTGGCATGTGGAATCTGGGGGCATCAGTGTTTCACAAACACATCTTGTTGTCCATAATCTTCACTGCAAAGAAAAGAAATGAAGAGAATACATTTTATATATTTATATAGGGTGACTCTGGACCCTCTATCCGTCCAAGCAACCAAAGTAGCGTGGGAAAACAAGACCGAGAAAGCTTTCTGGAGAGGAAGGGACAGCCGCCAGGAACGACTCGATCTTGTTGTAATGTCGAGGAAAGAACCGGGGCTTATAGACGCAGCACTGACTCATATGTTCTTCTTCAAGAAAGAACCTGAAAAATATGGGGAGCTTGTCAAGTCTACACCTTTCTTTGATTTCTTTGATGTAAGAAGGCATATAATACTGGGAGTGGGGGGTGGCAGATTATTTATGAAAATCTCCAAGTATTTGCAACAATATTTGAAAATATAAAAAAAATTATGTCAAAACTGTAAAATTTAAAAAAAAATTGTCGATATTTATACATGTATTTCAAAAACTCATTGGTTTTTTTTTTTTTGGTTGTTTTTTTTTTTAATTTTGTATGTTTTTTTATTTCTTTATTTCAGTACAAGTATCAAATTAATCTGGATGGAACTGTAGCTGCCTATAGATTTCCATATCTCATGGGAGGTAACTCTGTAGTGCTCAAACAAGACTCTCCGTATTATGAACATTTCTACAAGAGCTTAGAGCCAAATAAACATTACATTCCATTCAAAAGGGACCTCAGTAATCTCAGAGAAAAAATATTGTGGGCAAAGAGCCATGATGAGGAGGTAAAATCTTAATACTAAAAATTCATTTCATTTTTGTCATTCACAATGTCATTTTTTACTCATAGCTTCAATTGAGTTCATCTGTGCTTAAAGCCAATATAAACTTTTCCTGATTCATTATTGGCTATAGTTTGTTTGCCTGTACAACTGTGATTTGTATATCTTTTATCTTCTACATTTTAAAATTTCCTCTCATTTGAAGCAAATTTTTATCATTTAAATAAAGGGGGTAGAGTCAATCTTTGCAAGAGTAGATGAAGCAATTGTACAATAGAAAAGTATTGGAACACTAGATGACAAAACTGTAGATCTGATTTATAGCTCTCTGAGAAAATACTGGAAAAGATCGCAGATCTCTGACATTTTCTCAAAGAGCCATCTAGATCTGCAGTTTTCAAATCTTCCTAGGCAATATAGACTCAAATTGGTTAGTGTTGGTGGATTTACATTGGTAGGTAGAGTAGAATCCAAATTTGCTGAAATTATCCCTGTTGTGGAAAGTGTCACCCAGTGGTCACAAACAATAGGATAGAAGTACAAATTTTTAGGTCACCTGAGTAAACTCAGGTGAATCTAATTGCAATTGGTCTCGTTTCCGTCCGTCCGTTACAATTTGAAACATTTTTAACTTCTTCTTGATAAACCACCAGTCCAATTTCTTGTTCAAATTTGTATGAAAGCATCTTTTTGGGGGACAAGGGCACATTAAATTGTAAATTTCAGGTCTCTTGCACCCTGGGCCTGGGGGGCCGGGGCCAAAAACTCGTCCAAAAGTGACAAAATTGTTCAAAAAATCTCTTTCTTTACAACCGCAACATGCTAAGAGAAACCAAATGCATAGTGATTGTAGAGAGGAAGCTTCCAATATTGTTAAAATTGGTGGTCCCTGGGTAAGTGGTTCTGACCCCAGGGCGGGGCTAAAATTGGAACATGTTCTGTTAACACATTGAACATTTTTAACTTCTGATAACAAACATTCCAATTCCTTTTCAAATTTTGTATGAAAGCAATCTTTGGGACAAGGGGCACATAAATTGGTAAATTTCAGGTCTTGCTTGCATCCCCTGGGGACTTGGGGGCGGGCAAAAACTGCCCAAAAGTGACCAATCTTTCAAAAATCTTCTTCTTTAACAACCGCACATTGTCTAAGAGAAACCAAATGCCATAGTGATTGTAAGAGCAGGAAGCGCCTTTACCAAAAATTGTAAATTTCTTGTGTTCTCTGGGGTAGGGGTTTCTGACCCCAGGGCAGGGGGGGGGGGCAAACTTGGTACTATTACTAAGTGTTTATATGTAAAAACACTTTGAAGAAACATCTTTTTCCCATGCTATTCTGATATTAATGTTAAAGTAAATGAATATTTGGATGAAAGGGAGCCTTTGTCATACTTATACCCACCTTCAACAAGTTGGGGGGGGGGGGGGGGGTAATTAACTGGAATCCAGTTGTCTGTTCCAATGTTCCCTCTTTAGGAAATGGTTCCCAGACTTTTAGTGTTAGCCTTTCTACCAGAGTCACCATATCATGCGCATATGGCTACCCTATTGCCATTTTGGGTCAAAAGGCAAAAGGTTCAAGCACAACTGGACATCGAAGGTAGCGATATTGGTGTCTGGACTGCGCAGAATTCTCCATTTGCCTAGAAGTCCAACTAAATATCATACGGGACATGATCTATTAATGGGTTTCCGGGTTCGCAGAGCAATCTATCCTTTCTTACCTGAGAGTCACTCATATATCAATACATTATATACCATGAGCGAAGATGTTCTTTATCGAATTTTGGGTCAAAAGGTCAAAGGTCAATGTGCAATGGACATCAAGGTAGCAAGTATTGATTTCCAAGGCTTTCAGTCATTATCCTTTCTCCCTAGAATCATCATATTCATACACATGAACTCAACCAATGGGTCAAACGATGTTCTCTATTGAATTTTTTGGGCAAAAGTCACAGAGGTGCTCAAAGCTCACTGGAACATTAAAGTAGCAATATGGTTTTTTTCAATCTTAAAAGTTCTTGAACAATTCTTGTGAGATTGAAATTGATAATCTTGTGTATAATGAATAGGAATCATGGCATGATATTTGAAAGAATATTAAATATGAACAAAATACTGTCTGTATTGAGATGTAAGAAATGGCAAAATATGAGACTCCGCCTGTGTGGCTAGATACTCAGCGGATCCATAAGGGCCTGTGGGCTCCCTTGTTACTTTTATGAAATGTGAAATAATTATTATACCCCCGCTCCAAAGGAGGGGGGATATACTGTTTTACCCCTGTCCATCCTTCCGTCTGTCCATCCGAAACAAATATTTTTGTTGCATTTTTCTCTGAAACTGCATACCACAGCCATTTGATATTTGGTATATCACATCATCTAGGGGTCCCTTACCGCGCTTACCGATTTCACACCTTTCGCATGTAAACTTCCAGTTAACTGACTTAGTCCATCCGAAGCAAATATTTTTGTCGCTTTTTTCTCTGAAATTGCATATCACAGCCACTTGATATTTGGTATATCACTTTATCCTGGGGCCCTATACCGCGCTTACTGAATTCAGACCGTTCACGTCAACTTCCTGTTGACTGACTTCGTCAATATTTTCGAGTCTTAATGTAAAATAAATATTTTCGTCACACTTTTCTCTGAAACTGCATATCACAGCTACTTCATATTTGGTATATCACTTCATCTAGAGGTCCCATACCGCACTTACCGAAATCAGACCTTTCGCATGTCAACTTCCTGTTCACTGACTTGTCAATATTTTGGAGTCTTAATGTGAAATAAATATTTTCGTCACGCTTTTCTCTGACACTGTATTATACTATATCAAAGCCATTTAATATTTGGTATGTCACTTCATATAGGGGTCCCATACCACATTTACCGAATTCAGACCTTTTGCGTGTCAATTCCTGTTAACTGACTTAGTCAATATTTTGGAGTATTGCTGCGAAATTATTGAGTCTTTATGTGAAATAGATATTTCGTTGCACCTTTCTTTGCTACTGCATATCACAGCCACTTGATATCAACCTTACCAAAGGATGAAAAAATTCTCTAGGAAGCAACTTTATTTACCTTAGAGCGGGGGGATCCTCAGTGAGCAGTAGCTCACAGATTCATTTTTATATTTAAATTTTAAAAAACCAACAACATACAAATTGTGTTAATAATATTCTTTTTCAGGAAAAGAAATGAACATCGTGGCCCAGTCCTTTTTGTCACTGAAAATGTTGCTTTAAAACAATATATATATCTATATTTTTTAGGCAAAGAAAATTTCTACAAATGCTCAACAATTTGTGAAAGAAAATTTACTACCAAGGGATGTCTTCTGTTATCATGTGAAGTTATTTGATGTAAGTAGATTTTAGTATATCTACGTGAGACAGATAGACAAGAATGAAAGTTGAATCTGTATGGTAAATATGTTATAGTAATATTTCCTCTTTGATCCTGCTGAGGGTGTGCTAAATACCAGTAAATTCCTCAACGGCTCTTGATCCAATACTTGTAATGCACAAATTATAGCTCATTCAAAATATTTCTTTCAATTTACTAGGGCAAAACTTTATCATTAAATGTATAAAGTATATACATGTATTTGATTGTAGAGATTTTTTTTTAGAAATTTTCTGAACTGTTGCTGTCTCGGCCCGAGAAGCCAGATGATTCCTGGGACCTTGTAGAACAGCCAAGTGATGACGAGTCCAAATGCGACTGTAAACGCTTAAAAAAGATGAAGGTGGGTCAGTTTAGATATCTTGTGCAAAAATTTCCATCTAGGAATCGCGTTGTCTACTAGCCAACATGCAGTACATATATATATCTTCCCCAATCTCAAATCTAGCTTGGGATCTGGGTGGGGATCAGATTTAGATGGTGGGAGTGAAGACATTGTTTATTGATTACTGAACTGTTAAAACTACATAAAAAATTCTCTTTTTTCTCTACATTGAGAAATGTTTTGATACATGAATTTGGCCTCCTATATCTCTTTTGAATTTGTAGAATTTTAAAATTATTTTCATCTGACAGTTTGGTCAAGTACAAATCAAATTTTGAAATTATTTTTACCATTTTTTTTTAGTGGCAAATCAAGTTTTGAAATTATTTTTGTCAATTTGATGAAGTGCAAATCAAGTTTCAAAATTATTTTCATCAGTTTGATGAAGTGCAAATATGATGTGTCTGTGCTCTCCGTAATCTACTTGATGATAGAGTTACGGTTCTTTACATGTGAAGGCTATCTATAAAACACCATATCTTAAAAGACACCTGCTTCTATTAGGATATGAGATATGAAATATACAATTTGTTTATATATGTGTTTGTTGTTATCTTGTTTGAAATGGATGTGTAAAAAATTTCGGGACAGTTATATGTAGCATTATCATTTGATGACAGCGATTTACATAGACAACAAGAAGTGATTGTGTTTCACCTATCTCTAAATACAGTTCTGGGGGTCCCTGTGTCCTCTTAGACAGAGATGCTACTGTGTGGGACTAATTTTTACTGAAAAAAAAAAAGCATTTATCAATGAAGGATAGATGCAACAAGCAGCTAATTTTGAAAATTGGGTTATCATAGCAACGGAATCAAAGCATGATTTTGTTGGGGCGTTATCTGAGTGGATTACAATCACTAACCAAAATAAACTTGCACACATTAAAATGTGCAGCAGAATCGCTGTTCCCTCAGCTAGGATAATTGTTCAGTGGCAATAAATTACATATGAAACTCTTTCAAGTGGTATTTATTATTAATTCGGAATCACAAATTAACAATTTTGCAGTGTAGTTATATTGTTTCAGAGTTTTATATAAATTTTGATATGAAAGAACAGGTCTTATTCAATACCTGAAGTAATTGTGACTGAAATTGAAAATAGTACTTATTACAGCCATGACTATACACAGCAACTTATATGAACTTCTGTATTTCAGAAACATGACGAACTGTGATATTCGGTGAATATACCTGTGTGAAAGAAAAAGTTGGACCAGAATGAACAGATTTTGGGCAGCATTTTGGGAGAATTTTACCATACATCCTTACATTATCCAGCTGGGCTGATTACATTATATTCATTCTGTCCTCTGTTATATTTAATTTATTACATCCTCTTAGTATTTGTTCATCGTTTTCTCTTTTCATGAAGAAAAGATCTGTGATTTCTTCAAAAGCAGTTATAATGTGTACTTGAATGATTCTGACTTTTCCTTTCATGGGGAGTTTAATTATTTACAGATACAGGTATTGAGTACAGAGCTTAGGCTTGTGTGTGAGACTCAGTATTTTTTGTAGGGATAAATGTGCTTGTATGAGATTTATGTACAATACAGAGAGTGTGTATGTTTAATTTTGTTTTGTTTTAGAGTTAGTATTATAAATCACTTTCCTATTGAGTATTATGGTCACAATGGCTGTAAGCCCCTTGCAGTTTCTTTTTCTGTTCTGTTTGAACTTTTATTATATTATGAAATTATTCATGCTACCTTACAATTTTAATTTTTGGATATTCTGTTCTTTTAATATTTTGAAAATGCCTTGTATATATATAAGGTGTAGGATTTTTTTTTTTTATGTGATCAGGGACACAATTAAATGTTGATTCTCATACTTGATTCATGCCAATGATATAGTGCTATAGAGCAAACAGTGTCAGAATTTAGAGTATATATACCGGTAGGTACCGGTACATATATAAATATTAATCCTAGACTTACTGCTTCTCTGAAAAAGATCTGTTGAAGTATTGAAATTTGTAGTATTTATGATTTAATTAAGTATTATGAGTATCGAATATGTGACTTTTTTATGACTTTATTTTGGAAGGTACACAAATCAATATGTATTTAATTTGAGATACTTGTATGTAAAGTGTCTGAGCCATATATCAGAATATATAATCTGATATTTGTCATATGATATTTGATATCAGATTTTATATTCTATCCACCACTAGTATCTGTATTATGTTTATAAAACAGTATTTAACGAGATCATTCAGAGATCACAGCCCTGTCCCAAGACGATCAGTCTCCACCCCACATACGTTCTGGATCCCCCCACATACGTCCTGGATCCATCAAAATCTGTCCCAAAGTCCGACCAATATTTTGCTTGTCAGGAGGCCGGACTCTTGTAAATTATTATAATCCGTGATTAGACAGACAGTCAACAGGAACTGTATGAAATCAGAACATCCTTGGCAGGGGTAGTGATTCTCTTTATGGACTTATGTCTTATATAAATATTTTGCTCTGTAACCAATACTGGCAATAGCATATCATTACCTCATTACAAGCTGTTTTTTTTTAAAGATAGAATGGACTGGTTGCAATGCATTTTATAGCTGTAGAACATATATTTATTTGGGGCATATATACGAGGGTTGTCCGTAAAGTTCGTGGACAACCTTGATAAAATCTGACAAACCTTGATAAAGTATATGAAACTAACATTTTCATTAAATTCATGTTTCATCTTTATATTATGCAAATTTTCATTACAAACAAAGCA
>CAJDSM010027854.1:0-17783 GCA_903981925.1 Ostrea lurida
AGGAGAGGGGGATATACTGTTTTATAGCCCCGCTTGGAAGGGGAGGAGAGGGGGGATATACTGTTTTAACCTTGTCTGTTCTTCAGGCTATTCGTCACACATTTTTTCGTATCATAATTCTCATCCTCTATATATATCGCAGGCTACCAATATTGTGCATGAAGCTTTATATAGGTATGTTGTATTGTGGGATATATATATATATTCATCAGATGCCTACTTTCTGTTTGCTGAGAACTTTTTCATCTACAAGTACAACATTTTTTGTTACATAATTCTCAGCAAATGTGTATTACGGGGTACTAATATTTGCCTGAAGCTCTATATAGTTTGATGTATTGTGGGATGCAGTTTCAGGTTCACTGGATATCTCTTTTCTGTTTGCTGAGAACTTGGAATTATGTACAACTATATTGACAGTTTTAATAAGTTTAGAGGAGGGGGGGGGGGATCTTGTTCCATTTGTGTTTACATAAAACAGCAGACACCCACACTCTGTTGGCAGCAGTTGTCTGAACTGAATAACTTGTGTCTTACTGTGACATATTTTGTTAGCTGTGAAAAATCAGACAATCAATGATTGACATTGATGAGATTTGAGATACAGGAGTTGTCTTTCTTTTGCCAGTTTATCACGGAAAAACCTCCAGATGGCGTGTGCCTTCCTGAACACATCTGCTGTACAGTATTTTTCCGTTCTCCTAAATGCCATCAAAGAAAACATGGAAAATGTGGATTCACATGTAACTAATATTTTACAACAACATGGCGTGTGAAAAGAAAAGAATTGTATCTATTTTAAGCTTCAGTTGTTAAGAGAGAGAGAGAGAGAGAGAGAGAATCATTGTTGTAAATTATCTAACTTCACTTCATGCAAAGCAGGCTTTTTCAATGCAAAAAAAAGCATATAATACGTTTTGCTTCATAATGCCATTAAAAAAACATTGGTTGGTGCGCAAGTATTGGAATAAAGGGAGCAAAAACAGAGTTCTCATGAGGAAATGCCATAAATTGTTTTTGTTGATGTTTAAAATTTTCGATAATAAAATTTACAAAATGTGTTTTGATAGTGTCAATCATTTCTCGTACAGGTAGATTTTTATTTCAATCAGCCTATAGATGGCGGTTAAATCCGGAAATGCGAAAACGAAAGTAGAGTAGAGATCCAAATGGTGACAATACAACACTATACAGCAATGCATTATTCGTTTTTTGTAATTCATTCATAAGCATCACTCAGAAGAATCTATAGAATCTAAAATAATTGGTACAGTACATTTATGGCAGCATTTGTCATAAAAGTATTTGACAATGAAAATGGTAAAAAAAAAAATATTACATTAAAAATGGAATAATACATTGCATATTCAGACAGAATAATATTCCGTATTCGTTCAATTTGTTGTTGTCTAGAATTGTCCTTTTTGCTGTCGATTATCCCCGCCTTTTCGATATATCCTCATCCATGTAGGTTTCCGAAGTGTCTGTTTCTTCATACGCCACCGGTATCTCGTCTTCTTTGGACAATGTATCACTGGTTACTAAGTTACTTTCATCATTGCTATCTTCTGGAGCCCAATTCCTGTCGTCTGATTCCGAGTCCAGTGAATCGTCTGCCCTCGTGACGTCAGTGATATAATTGTCACTTTCAAATTGACAGTCTTCCTCGAAAGATCGCTTTCCGTCTGACGATTCTGGAGGTTCATCATCTTCTTCGTCTTTTGTACATGTATCATCCTCGTCATTCTCGAATTCCACCTCATCTTCGCTTTCGTCGTCAGATTTCGGGGTTTCGTACCTCACGATCCTGTACAGGGCTTCTGGATTTGACTTGAGATCACGGATAATAATTCTCAAGGCCTTTTCTGTCTTTTCAATGGCTTTGCGATCGTGTTCACTTAGGAAGTCAAGCTTGTTCAGGAAGAAAGATGGCGCGGATCTGTTTCGAAGCTGGGACAAAAGAAACTCCAAGACGGCTAGTAACCACTCCTCGCACTTGTGGAGCTGACCCATGCAGCGTCTGTGAACATGTAAAATGGCGTGGATTATCATACGATACGATATTGATATAAACGCCTCCTGATTTTCCCGCTTCATTTTGCCGATGATCAGAATTATGTTATCAAAATGTGTACCAGTGTTCATTCCGGAAATGATTTTGTAAGCGCGGTCTTCTAGCGGCCCGGAACCGACCTGCCACGAGATGGCGATGCTAGGATCGAACTTTGTTTTTAAATCCCACCTGAACACCCTAGCTTCTAGGAAGAAAAGTTCCACTCCTTTTTCTATAGCCTTTGTGATAGTTGACCGCACATCAGAGTTGGTTTCGAAGTAAGGTCTGCGGTTTGGGATTGGAATGGGCAGCGATAGCTGTTTTGGGATTTCTTGTAGGGGTATGCAGGGTATGAAGTTGATTCTGAAATCCTTTGTCGGTGTTCCGTCTAACAGTTCCGTAACTTCTAACCACAAAGTTCCGTCCTTTTGAGAAATGAAGGAACAGAGGTCAAATGTCACCGGGCCTGGTCCGTCGAACATGTACACGATTTCGCTCATAACCGCTTCTCTTGTCATCTCAAGACCTTCAAAAATAAGGTTTATCAAATAGTTTATGCTTAAGCGTTTTTATAATGTATGCAAGAATCGCTGTTTCATCTGCTCTATTGGTCGAACCAAAAGTGGTGGGATTTTTTTCTCTTATTTTTAACTGTCAGCTAAATTGGCACAGATATGATTGCGATTGCATTATTAAAAAGACAAAACACCCCCCCCCCCCAATAAAAATACTGTACCTTTGTTAAACCAGCGCAGAACGAAGTCAGGTCGTATCACGCCATGCCTGTCGACACAATGCCCCCACTCGTGCTGAACCTGGATCCGCTCCACCTTTGGAATGGTGTCGTTTAAACATAGTAACATTCTGTGACTTGGATACTCTCGTGGTCGTTTTTGACAAAACTGCAAAATGTTCAAAGATTTATTAAAATATATTCAGTATATAGTCTAATGCAGACATAAAACGGAGACTATACCACCGACATTTAAATTCCCTCCCCCGTATATCATTTTTGAATTTACCATAAAGGTTTGAGGTCTGATGGGGCGCTTCAATGCCACACAACACTGAAACACACACGGGTCCAGGGCCCGGAAGTCCACGACGTCGACATATCCGTTCTTCTTGGTCCGGATGTAACGATGGAACAGAGAATGGAGACCATTCGTCAAAAGGAGCATGCGCTCGGCGACATATCGTGCAGTGCCGAACACTTCCTGTCTCTTGTTCAATATATCTTGTCGTTGCTGATTCTGCAAAATATTGGTCTAGGGTGTAATATATGTAGTTAAGACAATCCATCAGGTCGACATGATTTATATAGCTCATGATAATGATTTCCCTCTTCAGATCATAAAACATTTGGCGAGCACAAATGACAATGTGATGAAACGGGATTTCGATTCTCGGCAGCAATAGAATTGTGGTTCACAATGAGTCGATACGTGCCCATCAATGCCTTCTGCTTTCATAACCAAACATTTGCATTTTTACTGTTCAAAGCGATTTACAGCATATACGTGTTTTGAAATTTTATAATTACGCGTTATTTCATCGGAGAATCTTTATCTAACGACCTCCGTATATCATACAACGCGGAATCGGTATATGATCTTTACTAAGTCAGTATGTCTTATTTAATGTATATTATATGGAATGCTTAGTCCATATCATATATCATATCAGCACTTGGATCTCATTTAATGCCCTCGGGATAAGATGAGGCCACTTGTCTGATATTTTATTGTGATATGCATTTTTAATAGTGTGTGATATTATCCATATTTTTCAACGATAATCAGATCGTCTGCTCGCAGTACTCACCAGGACGCTTTTTATAATACTGTCCAGTGAGGGTCCCTCCAGATCCTTACACCGGGGCGCGTGCGCAGTGCTGGAGTTAAAACTCAAACTGAGGTTGTCGTCGTCCATCCATGACGTCATCGCAGACATTACCCGCCGGGGTCGATGACGTTTGGTAGGGATGCTTGTTTTTGATCTTCTCTTTAAAAAAAAAAATTGTGTAATTTGTTATTTGTCTAAAATCCATGTGGAAACATGCACAGTAATAATAACTGCAATCTTAAATGGTGTCAAGGAAAATTATTACAGACGCATACAACCAGATATATTCAAAATAGATAGATCGGAGAGAGAGTTCTGCCTTACCATTTTCGATATGGAGAATTCCAATTCTATCAAAGACTGACGTACAGAAACACAATACGCATCATGTCCTATGTCCTTTATTGATTTGGTTCCGAAGATTATGGAATACACACTGAGTAATCCGTTGATAATGGGTTGACCTTTTTCTCCGACCAGAAACAAAGTTAATCCAGTTTTGCGCAGATTAACTCAAAGTTTGCAACCTTCTTGTATAGGCAGTCAGTTAGAATTGTTATTGACCATCCTCGCCCACTTTGGGAAAGCTCTTTAAACAATGCATAGCAATCACTGGTCGATTGCTCGCGAAATCAGTGTATATACACTTGGGAGAAATATATCTAGAGGTTCTTAAAATAATATCTGCTGAGGGTTTATCGACTCTAGTACATGTATAGTGTATGTATTCTGTGTATTATTATTTTACCAATTAAACGTGATCGCCCATGCATGCGCTTAAACCTTTAAAAGATCCGGTCGTATTTTGTCTCGGCGCCCATTGTCTTTGTCGATCAGTACCCTAATAGATTACACGCTAATCAGGGTATTTTCAATAACGTGGAGTCGAGTGTCGGATAAGTGGAATAACTGAGAATGATCTCCGGCAAATTAAGATATTCATAGGATGTCTGCCTCTTGTCATTATAGCAACCATGAAACATTGGATTCCTTTAGTAACGCGGGGGTGGGACGAAATATTGTTACTGATATTGGCAACTTCGATCTCTGCGTTACCACCGCTAGTGTATAATTTACAAGTCTTAAATTATCAAGTCTCGACAATGTCTGACTACATCTCTTCTTCTTCCCACATTACTAGTGACCTAAAAATCATGTCTATGGTATAAATTACGACCAGAATAGACGGTGTGTAGTCTGTCTGTCTGTTTCTCTCTCTCTCTCTCTCTCTCTCTCTCTCTCTCTCTCTCTCTCTCTCTCTCTCTCTCTCTCTCTCTCTCTCTCTCTCTCTTCTCTCTCTCTCTCTCAGTCAAATATGTACAGGTTATGTATTCTGGGGAATTAAGAGATACTTAATCTACTGTAGGGGAGGATACTAAACAATGGCGGATTTAGGGGGGGGGGGACCCGGCGCGCGCCCCATCCAAAATTTACCAAGTGTAATATATCATCTTATTTTCACTGGAAAAAATTAATAAATTACACAAGCGCCCCCCCCCCCTCTTTTCTGAGAAAAGGTATATTCCATTCAAAAACCTTCAAAATTTGCGTCATTTTAATTGATTAAAATGACAGAAATATAGTGAAAATGACTACTTCGGAGACAAATTTCAAGCCCTATAAATTCTCTAAAACTCTGAGCTTCCGGGGGCTGGGTCCCCACCAGGGCTTGCCCTGGACCCACTCCACTGGGGGCCTCAAGGCGGGCCCCAGACCTGCTGCCTCATATGATGTTGCGCCCTCCCTAACTCGAATTTCTGGATCCGCCTGGGCCCCATCGAAAAACTGACTTCCACTTGTACTCAACCGTTGGTCTCTCGCTGTATGAATTTAATTTATCAGTTCAAGCGTGACCTTCACTTCTCTCACAATCTTCTATTTCTACATCGTCCAAGCAATCTAAAGTTTTAACAATAAGTCTGGACGGTTTAATTGATTTTTAAAAAACAAATTGGTTAGTCTGCATGTCTCCGCCAGTCCCTATTTTTAATTAAGTTCAGTAAAAATCTTTCATTTACTATAGTATTTGTATTCACAAGGAAACGAGCTTTGCGAATTAAACTGCACCCTATCGCTGTTTAAAATGTCGATTTTTAGATTGCTAAATGAAATTTGGCAGTAGATCACCAGTATGCCTAGGGAGGAGTAAGCAACAACTGAATGTTGACCTGTCACATCCGCCGTAAGCCATATATCTTAATTCATAAAGGAATCGGAATAATCCGTAGTAAAACATTAATGTACAACACTCAAACTAATGACAGGCTGTACTTGCAAATAAGATCACTTTATTTAACAATCTTTGAATTTGCGAAATGCTGATTTAAACCCATGTAGCATCATCTAATTTGTCAGTAGCCTGTCTCGGTTTTAAAAGAAATTGATCATACGCTGACCATACTCTTGCGCATCGAATAAGTTCAAACATAAATACCATAGACAGGTGATAATGATAATGGAATATTGCTACAAAAAATATGGGAATTTGACGATGGAAAAGCTAAAGTCATCTTGCATGTTTGTCATAAAGTTGAGCTGTTAGTTTACCGTTAACATCTATGTTCAATGCAATATCCAATTATGAAGCAGATATGGAATACTGCACATGGTGATTTTTTCGAGTTCACTGCAATATATCGAATCGACATATGAACGACAAGAATTAAATGTTTAAGAAACATATATGCTCCCATGTGGCAATATTGAAAAGGCTTACATAAATTTACATTTAGAATGTCTGTATAGTTAGTGGCGGATCATGGATTTATCGAAAAGAGGAGGAGGGGGGGGGGCGTTTAAAAAGGGACCAATAAGCTTTTAAAAGGTCTGGGATCCAAATATATGGGGCCCAGGGTCCAAGCGAAGCCCCCGGAAGCTCTCGGGTTTTATAGCTTTTAAAGTTACTTTTAGAGGTTAATTTAGCTATATATATTTAATTATACATAATAATTAAGTTTGGTCACCAAAGGGGAGGGGGGAGGGGGGGGGCTACCCATCCCCTCTAAATCCACCACTGGCATTGACAGTGAAAATATGGTAAGTGATTGAAGGGTTGGTTAGCAGTGGCGTAGCTAGGACTTTGAGGAAGTATAGGCACCAAATTAAGACTAGGGGTCTAAACCCCGGGGGGGGGGGGGTCTCTTCCTATATTGTATATAAATCAGACGTGCCGCTGGTATGGTAACCTTTTGAACAGTTATAATATATCAATGGGGTGGCCATTTTCCATACAAATGTTAATAATCAATGGATAGACAATTTGATCTGTCATTACAACAATGAGTGGTAAGTTTATCCGCTGGAATTCATCCTCTAATAAAATTCGTAAATCATGAAATATTATGGCATTTTCCCCCAATATAAACTATAACAACCCGGGTCTGTGCACTTACTTGCATGGACACCAACTATACATTAAACAGGTCACAATATTGTGTATGAAATATATGATTGGATTTCAAATTTACAAAGGAAAATATAAAATATGAAATGGGGTATGGTTTTTTAAAATAATGATATATGAATGGGGGTATTTGAAATCCCAGCGGGACGTCTGTACCCAAAAGTGTAGGTTGAGCTCACCCCCGGGTCTAAGGACCGTCTAAGGCCCTCAGCGGGTCCAGAGCAGCGCCCTGTTGGAGAGGGGGGGGGGTTAAGGGTTTCCCCGACGGGAATTTCGTGTTTTTGAGATCATTTGGGAACAAATTCTAGGCAAGTGTAATACCCAAAATTTTGGATGTTCTATAATAAAATTTCGTAAGGGGAAGGGCAAATCTCTTTTTACCACTCCAGAGATAATTTGAAACATTTATTCAGTGTAATGAAATGACTGAATATTACGAACCCCCCCCCCCCCACACACACACACACCCAAACAAAAAGACTATGCTTTTTTTTTTCCAGAAGAAATTTATTTTACACATGAAAATCTCAACAGACAAACGGGTACGTGTACGTGTAAGTATTGCAAGCGTACACGTACATGTACCCGTACTCGTTTGAAATCTCAACCTCTCTATTTAGTAGACAAAACTTGCATCCTGAATCAGTGCAGTTGAAAATTATTATAAAGGGCTATAGATAGGACTTTTTATTTGTAGGAATACAAACGACGGAGAATGTTGCTTATGTTGATTTTATCTATTACTTTCTTTGTAAATTCATGGCCTGGGTGGTTGTGCTGAGTGGAATATTTAAGAGTACGACTTAATTGAAATTTCGATACTTCCGGTGTGTTGGAGAAAATGCGGGAAATTGCTGGAAATAACAAAGGCTCTTCAGAATATTGTTGATTGAAGCTAATTTCCTGAGATCTGAGTTCTACATGTAAGTTCCTAAATGTACAGTTTTTCAGCTTATTCATTTATCATTTGAAACTCAAATGTCTTTAAGCCGATTGTTTTTCTAAAGGAGTGTTTACCACAGTCCACAGGCACATTTTGTTACCCCCCCCCCCCTCCTTCTCAAAAAATTATGAAAAAATAAATCTAAAAACGAGAAATTATCAAAAATACGTGATTTTCCCGCCAATCACTTTCATAAGTCGATCTGCATATTTAGTTTTTACTTTTAGCAAGCTTTTGTACCTTGTGATACGGCCTCAAAGCAGGTAGCCCCCTGTTTCAAACAGTGTTTGTTTACATATTTTGGCGCACCTTTACATTAGCATCTCACAAGTGGTCTGACATTTTTAATGATTTTTAAAATCATTAAAATGTCAGACCACTTGTGAGATGCTAATGTAAAGGTGCGCAACAAAATATGTAAACAAACACTGTTTGAAACAAGGGGCTACCTTCACAAGGTACAAACAACTTTACTGAAAGAGAATTTCTGTGATCAGTGCATCATACTAATGAAGTCCTACTTGCTTCTTTCATCCAAACCCCATACCATCAGTTTTATTAGTTGTATTCTGTCGTTTATTTCACCAGACCCGAGCTTTTACATCCATTGACAGTCTTAAAGGAGGTTGTGACATCACTATTTGAGACGTGATGTGGAAACCACCACCCCACCCACCCAGATCTGACAAAAGGATGATCATGTTCGATCTTAAGAAACCATCAGTATCAGTTGATATTCAGAACTTTATAAGCCTCATTAAGTTCCAACTCAGAACGCACGTGAACCTGAGTGTTGAGATGTTTGATTTTGAAATCCACTCCTCTGCAGTGCTCTAGAATTTTTAAAAACTTTCACTCACCCACGGGTGAGTGGCAGGTAAAAATTCACTCACCCACCACTTGTCATTACTTATCCAAATATAAATACAAATAACCAGAAAGTACCGTAGTGTTGCAAACGAAAAACTAAACCTTGACCAGTTCGCGGTATTGTCTGCAGGGTTCTCATTAACGCAAGAATCTGCGTAATATACGCAGCAAATTTATCTGGGACGCGACATTGTTTAAAACGGTGGGTCCGCAGACTCGTCCAAGGATGCGTCCCAAATATCGAGAAAATTCGAGATTTTTGAAGTCGGGATCAATCTACAAAACTTCCTGTCCAGAAAGCGAAAGTGAAACACCAATTTCATTACCAAGAAATTTACTACGCTTAGACATGTTTTGAGGTATTCATAGAATATTACTTGGTTATTTATCTATTCTTGTTACGATGAAATTAAAAGTAACACTTTCGGTGCCATCGTGGCTATGTATTTTTACATGTATATATTTTTTTATTCATTTATTGCAATAAAGACATTTTTTGTTTCAAAAATTATTGTTTTGATGCGAGTGTACTAGTAAATCGGGACTCAGCCTATTGTTCTGGGACTCATCAAATTTAGCTGGACGCAACCTTTCCAAAAATCGTGAGTCCCCGGACTCAAGTTTTAAAAATCCTAGTGAGAACCCTGGTCTGTTTCCATCCCGGTTTTTATTTTACTATTTGTTTTATTTGTTTCCGGGTTTTGATTTTCGTTCTTGATGGCCACGATTGACACGATTCACGATCGTAGTGTTGAAAATATAATAACTTTTTGACATTCTTTTTGCATATTTGACACAATAACCTGATCACTTTTACCATAATTTATGTAATCTTTTTTGTAATGATAAACGCTTTCCCGAACGGGTGAGCAGGTAAGGGTGATCAACTCTCCCGATCGAAAAAACCACTCACCTCGGGTGACGGGAGAGCGTAATTCTAGAGCACTGAGCCTCTTCATCATAACATCTGCAAACATGCCAATTATAAAAATCAAGCTTTCTTGTTAAAAAAATTCGGAATTGTTTTGTCATTTTTGGTGAATTGTTGATTTAAAAAACATAATCAATAAAATCTGTTCAAATTTGAAAACTACACTGCTGTACAATGTTTATGATATTAGAAATAAAAGACGTCTCTCTGTCTCTCTCTCTCTCTCTCTCTCTCGATTAGCCAGCATTAAAGAACAAAATATCCCTTAAACTGTTTTATGACATATGTGCTTTATATCATAACGTTTTATTGATTGAAGATAGTAGTTTCTTCCAATATAAAATTTAACTATTTTGCAGTGTGAGAAATTTCAAATTTATTTAAATACGGTAAAGAAAGCGACATGAATTAGCTTCATCATTATCGTAAAGCTACAACTGTTTAATCAAGCTTTCTAATTATAAAGAGATTATTCTGGACGTTTTCCAGAGACATGAAAATTTCAAGAGTTTTCTTAGAAATTTTTTTCTAATTCCATGCAAGGCTTTTCTGAGAAGGGTTATGTGCATCGTAGAGGAAGAGAATTTAATTAGATTGCCCATGTCATGAGGTGTAGATTGCATATAAAACAATCCTAGTACTTTAGAAATTATAAGCTAGGGGTGCTGATTACCACCAAGGTTTATTTCATAGATTTAGCTGTCTTTATAAGTGTCTGTCTAAGGGCCTGTGACAACTCATCAACTATAACAACAAAAATAATCCAAAGACTGAGAAGTGAGTCATCCATGAGTTGTCTTTCTTTGACTGGGTTTTGATTTGTTGACATTTGTTGATCCTTCAGTGAGTTGTCATTTGACGAATTGTCCTCCAGTTCCAAAATAAAAGTAAATAATAGAAGTGTGTCATATATTAGATTTAAAACTGTAGCTCCCTGACAGGGAAACGTTTGATGGACAGGGAAACGTTTTATATCTCTTTTTACATCACCACCTCAGTAGGCACCTGACAAATTTCAATATATTAAGAATTTTCTTGTATATTTTATTAACATAATGCTTGAGGCAAAACATACCTTCAACTTCAAGCATTTATTAACACCCCCCCCCTTTTTTTTGGGGGGGGGGGGTGTTGATCCTTTGATGAATCTCTTTGCTTCTATCTTGTTTGCAAAGTTACACTCCAGATGCACACATATAGAGATTATGCTCACTTGCACACAACCGCACTGCGGTGATGCTATATCCCATCAACAACTAGTTGCGAGCAATGCGAGGGGATAATAATTTTCTTTTATGTAGGGATCTTCTCAAGAACAGAAGGGCCATGATTTCTTTTATTATTACCGGTAAACAAGCTTCACCAGACAGTGCAAATTGAAATTTCTTCAAGGATGGGGCCCCTATACTTTCAATGAATGTGTACACATTTTATTAATGTTGATATTTTCAACAAAAAGATTACTGTTCATATAGTTAATGATTAGGTTTAACTTGTCCTTCTTACTTGTATAATAAATGATTGTTGAAGATGAATTATTTTTTCTAAATATCAAAACGCAGTATACATGTACATAGTTTGGAACTTGGTTGCGAGGTAAAATTAAAAAATTGAGTTATTGCTTTAAGAAATTTATTTGAAGATGACAGTAATTCCATTAATTAGAGAAAGATATTTGCAGATATTATCTCAATGTAATTAGAATTAGATCCTTTGATCCACTCACTTGCGATCGTTACACAAAGAGGAAATACAGGAGCATGAAGGATCTAATTTGGATTACGTTGACGTTAAGTCTATATTCAATATTCAACACTCCTGACTTATAAGTCTCATCATTCTTAAAATTTTCATATCACTGATCAAATCACTGATTGAAGAACGGGTATACTTTATTTATTCAATTTCAATTTTTTTTTATTGGCAAGAGCCACTATATGGTGCATAGCTAAGACATACAATTCATGTTAAAATAATCTAGATACAGGGGTTCAAATTTTTTTTTATGATGGTCAAGTCTGGCCAAGGGAATTTTAAGCAAGTCCGAGGAAGAAATGTCCAAGTCCACATTGATAACCCCAAATTAACAAACTCATGATTGTCACTGGACTTTCGGCGAATCTAAATGTCAAGTCCGAATCTTGAATCGTGAATTAGTTCGTCCCGGATGTCGGGTTTGAGGAATTTTGAATTCCTGTAGATATCCAAGTACCGGTAATCAGAAGAAAACACAGTCAGTAGTGATTAACATAGATTGTACATAAAGTAAAGCATTCTCCAAATTAGAACAAATAACATACATTATGTAGAGTATGCATATAAATAATCAATCATCGTTGTATTGAGTATCACTTTGATATGTTGACATGAATTTTCCATGTTCAAAAGATTCCTTTATATATCGACACAAGTAAATCAGGAACTTATGTCTCCCCTCTTCCAGGGGGAGACATATTGTTTTTGTACTCTTCTGGCCGTCTGTTGTTCACAAAATCTCCGCGAGCGCTTCTTATCCTAAACCGCTTATCAGATAGACTTTGAACTTTGTACAGTGCTTCTTGCCATTTGTAGATGTGCATATTGTCAGGACAGAAGGATCCAATTATTTCCTTCAAGTTTATGGTGATCCAACTCAGGGGTGAAGGGTGTAAAACATTTTAAGATTGACAGGAGATGAATATACTACATATTTAAACACAAACATAATTCAGGACAGGATCGAGGATCCAATAATTTTCCTTCAAGTTATGATGGATCCAACAGGGTGAGGGTTGTAAATAGCTTGTGAACACTTCTTCTATACCGGTCTATCAGATAACCTTGAAACTTGGCTTCATACCATGAAGTACATTAACAATAGGGAATACTACAATATTGCTCATATCAATTTTGAATTTCATCTCATCAACTTGCACAAACTACTGTGATAGTGTCAATGTTCCTCTCCTCAAGCTTCCTCCTCCATACCAGCACTATATTAATGAGAGGTTGTAGTAATTTAGAGCAATTTCAATTTTGGGAGGAGGTATTACATTGTTTTTAATAAAAACAAATTATATTTAAGTAAATCATTTTGTTGATACAGAAAATATCTTAATATTTCTCTGTATAAATTACGTGAATTTATTGAACAATTGTAAATACTTTTTTCTTCTATAAGATCAAAATTAAGCATTTAAATGAACCATTATATTATACATGCAGATTACATTGGCTTAGATTCGCCACTTTACTCTCATTTTTGCTCTCAAAGGATGGTATTGAAAATGAAAGATTTAATTGCTTATTAACTTAATTACTTGCACTTGGGGTTGTCTCCTGTGATTATTTCATCATGCATTATTGCGGAAGTTCCCAGTCTGTTTATTTGTAGATTTTTGACACCAGACCTGAATATGGAGCTACGAAGTGATTATACTGCATACTTAAACAATTTCAGTTCCTCTCCCATTGTGCATTTGCTTGGTTTTATATTTATTTATTGTTTTGTTTTGTAAATGTTTTGAACCTTTCCTCTCTGTCAACAAAGAGTGTGAATATATACCTGTAGTTAAGACCGACTCCATGCAGTAAACATTGAATTCAATGACAGTGGTTAGTATATGATCTTACCGCAAATCACCCCTGAATTAGAACGCTGGACAATATTATCGAATTGCGTTTGGGGTGATGAACTGTTGAATTCAGGTTTGTATTGCAATTGCGAGAATGCATTGAAATCTCATTGGCATACTTTTTAAGTCCCCCACTTTCTTTTACGGAGTAGTCAGCATTTGCCACTCGTGCAGGTGGTTATTATGATAATTCGCGTGCTGTGTAAAAAGGAAAAAAACAACTAAATTATTTACTTGTATATGTTTGATATAGTTAGACCAACGTTTATATTGTTAGTTGAAAGTGTACAAACCATAATTGCTTATCTAGGTAGTTGTATTTTGTTTTTCCTTAATTAAGTAGGTGAACGGTTGTAGTTATAATAAGAATGCATATATATAAACTTGGTTATTTCGTATTTAGTTTGCCCTGATGAACGCTGCTTCGTCTGCTTCATCTGTTGGTGCGTCTGAAGTGAATTGTTAGCAATAAATAAATTTTCCAATAATAATATTGAAAAATTCTTCTATAAAATTACTACATAGTGATTATGGTATTTTTGTTTTTACTCTATAATTCGAGAACTACGGTTAATTGTGGTATAAACAGAGATTGGCATTGTACGACGAACACTGCTTGATTGTGCATTACTAATAGATATGGCTGAAGTGAAGTTATTTGTAAGCGACGTGAGTTAATAAATAAGATTGGGAATAATTTATTTGGTTCAAGAAGTGAATATGTTCGATATTTCAACAGCTCCTATAAATAGTGTAGATGTGCCTTGAATGTAATCAGCGTTTTTGTTTAATAGAAGGGTAAATTGCCCGTGAAATATTTTTAGAGTGCTGTTGGGCTTTCCGAGTCACTTAGTATTACAAACTCAAATTGGTATTTGGTGCTGATGTATGTAGAAATGGTTCGGTTGGAATGTCCAATGAAACTCTCGTTGTATACTAAACAAAGTTTCAATTGTCACATTAAAATGTGGGTCGTCACTCAAGAATCATATGCCGGTTCTAATTCATGGGTTTGCGTAATGACGATTAGAAGCCTGGTGTGGTGTGTTTTGGGGATTGGTGGGGGGTGGGGGGGGGTGGGGGGGGGGGGGGGGGTGGGGGGGTGGGGGGGGGTGGGGGGGGGGGGGGGGGGGGAGGGGGGGGGGGGGGGGGGGGGGGGTCCCTAAAGGCTTTGGTGAGGTCCATCTTTTATAGCATAAAGTTTAAACTGTCGATCTATTTCACACTGTGTCACAAACGTTTTTCACTGCTGTAACAGGGTACTATTAGTTATTTCTCTTGTGTGTCGACCATGATCACATGCTGCCAATCATCACCATATACTAATTATCCTCATCTTTATTCCCCAGGCTTCATAACAGTCTCTATAGGAAATCAGGGTGCTTTAAATGATTGAACAATGGCAGAAAGACCTGAAGATTTAAACCTACCAAACGCAGTTGTGACACGGATCATCAAAGATGCGGTAAGCTCAGCAACTGACTCAGATTCTCAAGCTTTGAGGTCAGGGTCAGGGTTGATGATTGTGATCAGTAGTGCGTAAAGTTGGAATGTGCTTTGAATTTGATGTGTCTTTTACTTGGACAGATTCCCGAAGGTGTAAATGTGTCCAAAGAAGCCAGATTAGCCATATCTAAGGCTGCCAGTGTATTTGTGCTGTATGCTACCTCTTGCTCGAACAATTTTGCCATGAAAGCGAAGAGGAAGACCATCAATGCTAATGATGTCGTTAGTGCGATGGAGGAAATGGAATTTGATCAATTTGAAGAACCACTGAAAAAGTGTTTAGAGGGTAAGTTAAGGTAATAAGCAACCTGAATGCAAAATGGTATGCTACGTACTTCCAAGATTTTATTGTAATGGCTTTTAGGCATCTCATGTTACTGTGAAATCAATTTAATTCGTGGGGGCCAATGTTCTTGGGTAACCAAAATTTTGCTGGTTTGTGGGGACATTATTTCGTGGGTAATTCATAAATATTGTGAACGGCATAATATTTATAATGATTAAAAGGAAACTAAAACATGTTTTCACTCTCAAAATGGGTGAAAGGCTGCAAAATTTAGGCCAATGCTCAACACTCAGGGCCTTTAAAGGGACATGGACACGTTTTGAACAAATAATATTCAAATTTTAAATTGCCAATTTTGATGTTTAAAATGCTTAATCAAGTTATTTCTAGTGGTCAGCAAATATTTGAAAGTCAATTGTTGAGTTACAAGTAAGATACTGCGCTCACAAATCTTCGCTACCGGTACATGTATGTAAACAAGGCTCGAGCTTTGTTTATGTTTACAAAAAGATTGCTTCATAGAAAATATCATGTTTAAAACAATATGAGAGGTGAGAAACACTAGACACTGTTTAATTGTGTTTAGATTAAACTTCTAATTTGAAAAAATCTGCTTTCAATGGAATGTTTAGTATCATATTCAATATTCGTAAGCAAAATCATGGCTCGGGCCTTGTTTACATAACAAAGAATTGTAAGTGCTGTATCTCACTTGGAAGTCAACAGATGACGTTAAAATTTTTCCTGACCATTAGAAATACCTTAGTCAAGCATTGTAAACATTAAAATGGGCAATCTAAAATTTGAACATTTTTATTAGCATATTGTTTTTGTCCTGTCTGTCATTCTGTCTGAAACTTTAACCTTGGTTATAACCTTTGAATGGTAAGAACTAGGGTTTTTATATTTCACATGTATGTTCCTTATGACAAGACCTTTCCATTGGTACCAAAAATTTTGACTTCTTGACCTTGACATTTGACCTATTTTTCTAAAACTTTAACATTGACCATAGGGATTTCATATTGCACATGTGTATTCCAAAGATTTTGATCTTCTGACCTTGACATTTGACCTACTTTCCAAAAACTTAAACATTAGCCATAAGTGATAGGACTTTAATATTTCACATGTGTGTTTCTTATGACAAGACCTTTTTGCTGGTACCAAACTTTTTGACCTCTTGACCTTGAAATTTTACCTACTTTTGAGAAACTTCAACATTGGCAATACCATCTGAATGTTAAGTGATGTTAAGTGATTTTGCTTTCATATTTCACAAGTGTATTCCTTATGACAAGCCCTTTCCACTGTCATGTGGAAATTGGGGGCATTACTGTTTCACAAACTGGTTTATTCTGAGCAAGACTCACTTTACAGTAACAGCAGTAAGGAAAGAGAGCGAGTTAAATTTGATATCCCCCCCCCCCCTTCAAACTGCAAAATACGTGATTGGCAAAACCTCAAAACACCTTATATTAAAAAAAAATTGGCCTAAAGAAGTTATTGGTCTGGGGGTTGGAATCTTGGAATCCCCCTCTCAGAAAATTGTCCTTGAAAAAGAGTAAAGTTATATAAATGCATTTTGAGGGTGGAATCCTCCCCCTTTGAAAACTCATTTAATGGTAGCCCCCTCCCCCTTTAAAAAATTCCTGGATCCAACCCTGATAAACATATAACTTAAGAGGTGATCCTTCGACATTAAAATCGGGGTTGGGCTTTTTTAAAACCTTATTAAAATAGACTTCCTACCTTTCACCATTTTGTTTCAGCATATAGAAATGAACAGAAAAACAAGAAAGAAGCAAACGAAAAAAAGAAGAAAGAACGAGAACTGGAAGCGCAGACAGTGGAAGACGTGATGGAAGAGATGGAGGAAGACGAGGAGGAGGACAATGACGGAGATAACGAGAAAGACGAGGATTTCGTGGCAGAGGAAGACAATGATGAGGAGGAGGAGGAAGAAGAAGGAGTTGTGGAATCCGTGGGCCCCGGCAGTGTGGTCACTGACAATGCTAGTGTGTCCGGCAGTGTGACAGGAAGTGTGGTGGAGATCTCGGACGATGATAGCTGATACAGCAATACAGCAAGCAGACCCCCGCCGTATCATAGTTGTGTTGTTATGAAATTAATTGAGAAATTGATTAAAATACATGTAGATGTGTTGTATTGTGTACATTTATGTATTCTATCAGATGGATATGATACCAGGCACATTTATTGAGACAGATTGTTCAGTATATCCTTACTTTTATCACTACATGGTGTCCCTTTGTCGTCAAATAATGTCTTACATTTTCCCTCTGGTAGCAGTAGTACATAATTAAGTGAT
>CAJDSM010027856.1:0-11209 GCA_903981925.1 Ostrea lurida
CTGGTAGGGCAAGGATTCAGACAATACAATAACTGTGGATTGAAGTTCATGCAGTTCATCAATGCTACACAACAGTGATGACAGAAACTGATTAATTGTGACCAGACTGAATCACTTCATGAAAAATGAAACATAATGTTTGTTAAACTCTTGAAAATTTGGATTTCAACATCACACTCTTTTCACTTATTTTCGTTTATTATACCCCCGCTCCGAAGGAGGGGGGGATACTGTTTTACCCTGTCCGTCCGAACAAATATTTTCGTCGCACTTTTCTCTGAAACTGCATATCACAGCCAATTGTTATTTGGTGTATGACTTCATCTAGGGGTCCCCTACCATGCTTACCGAATTCAGACCTTTCACATGTCAACTTCCTGTTCAACGACTTCTTTTAAATTTGACTTCTTTTAAATTTTTGAGTCTTAATGTGAAATAAATATTTTCGTCGCACTTTTCTCTGAAACTGCATAGCACAGCCAATCGATATTTGGTGTATGACTTCATGTAGGGGTTCCCTACCGCGCTTTAAAACCGAATTCAGACCTTTCGCATGTCAACTTCCTGTTCAACGACTGTCAATATTTTGGAGTCTTAACGTGGAATAAACATTTACGCCACACTTTTCTCTGAAACTGCATAACCCAATTCCCAGGAATACTTCCCTTTGTGAACTTTTTTATCTAAATGCATGTCTTCTCCATAATATATTCTGATTGGCATCCCGATACTATAAACAAGAAATCTGTGAACAATGCTCATAGTGATCTACCCCCGCTCTAGCTACTAAAAACTGTCAATTATAGCTGTACATTTTTCATTCCTCGTCAAACAGGAAGTATGTCCGATGAATCCTGAAAATGGCAATCCCACAATAATCAATACCTATATAATCTTCATGCAAATATCATAGGCTGTGATACATGAGTTGCTGATAATATATGTTACGAAAATGTAGTATATGGTATTATATACATGTATGAAAATCTAGTTCTCGGCAAACAGGAAAAATACTGGTTATATGTCCGATTGAAAATGCATCCCACAATACATCAATACAATATAAAGCTTCATTGCCAATATTCACAGAACATGCATTTGTTACAAAAAATATCACTTGACTAAGACAATTACCAATGTAACACAATATTATATATCACACAATTTATCACAGTCATAAATATCAACAATGTGACTAATGTATATATATATTATAGTCCTGTTGTTGGCAGTTTGATGCTAAAATTATTAAACATTGCGTGCGATAACAGAGTATAGAATACAGGTTTAAGAGAAATTCATGCTATAGAAAGTCCACAAACCAAGAGTAGCTAATCACAACATCACAATGCAACTGTCACATCGACAATGCAACGTTTACGTTTACAGCCACCAGGGTCGACACTAACGCTATCCGAGCCCAGGCTAGTAAATTTGTCCCGACTACAAAATTATAATTTATAAGTGTCCAGTGGACTACTAAATAATTAAAACTCTTGGTACATTGATGCTTGATGAAATGATGGCATGAACTTCATCAAATGAAAGCATAGTCATAACTTATTACTTGATGTAAAATCCGTTGTAAAAGGTTTTACTCACGAGTTCAAAAATTTCGTATTTTTTGATATATCAAAAGAAAAGATGCTTTAAAATCATTCATACAAGTTTATTTGTCGCAAAAAGCTATATTTTCAAAGAATATAGCTTTTCAAAGTTTGAATTTCCGACATATGCATAATTTTAATCGGCGATTTTACGCGCCATTACTGTGTCTCATAGGTGTCAATGGGAACTTGTTTTGTTTAGATAACGGACCAATTATCACGCCTGAAGACCCGTTACGAACAAATATCGATATAGGATTTAAACAGATAATATATCGCTGTATTTTGCGGCATTTGGATTTTTTTTCAACACTTTTTGGTCCTGAGAAAGGGTTCGTTTTCCCCAGTGAAAAAATCGGTCATTGAGTAGTGTTTCACCGGAGAATTATCGCTTGCTTGGATAACTTACAATATTGTGAATAATTAAATTACAAAGTACTCTGAAACAGCCAATCATTTTTTTTAATCGAATATTCTTAACCACGTATAAAGCATATATGCATGTAAACGGCCGTTTGCACGCGCTAAAATCAACAAAGTGATCAGCACGTTTTTGTTTTTACGGAGACATGTATATAGATCTGCGCTTGCCACTTATAGTTCAATATCCCCTCAAGGCAAAAGCTTTTCTTTCACACATCTTAATGAGGAATAAAAAAAAAACACCCAACAATTAAACTATTTTAATGACTGCATGTTCAGTGGCGGATTTAAGGGGCCAGGGCCAGGCCCCCTTTTGTTGACCAAAATTATATTATGAAATAGAGTTATTCGCTAAATAAACCCTCCTCAAAATAACTTTAAAAGCCTTTAAACCAAAACTTCCGGGGCTTCCACCCCCTGGGCCCCCACTTCGGTTTTTATTCTAGACCTCCTACCGAGCGACGATGTAGCGGCCCACTTTTTTCAAAGGACCGCCCCCCCCCCCTTTCGACGAAATCCTGGATCCCACTGATGTTCATATCAAGTACACCCAAAAAATTCTAACTCTATGTTATCAATTAACAGAAAAGCATGAAAAAAATTGTCCATGTTGAAAAATTTTGGAATTTTACCTCTTTGCTGAAAACACATATTTCACCCAGAACTGGTACCCAAATTGTCGCCACTCCCTGAGAAACGAGTCTTGATTTTCCACGTGTCTTTTGCAGTAAACGGGACTGACTTGTTACTTCATCTTACTTCATCGCAACAAATGGTATGAGTTTAATTCAATTTAACGCATTGTTTTACAGACAGAGCTCTAAATGAGACGCACTCAAACGATACTCTTTTTGACAATTACGAGGTGTTATATACCTTACTACGACATCTATTATCCACCCGGGCACTGCTGAGTACCACAAATTAAACATAGTTTTATATTTTTTTAATTTTATTTTTATAAGCTTCGACTATCTAATTTCTACAAAGAAATATCGAGTCTGCTTAAACTTTTCATGAACAAAATCTCAGTGCTAATGCTTGAAATTAACATTGATTACATGTGTATGTAGAGCTTCATGCTACGCGTACTTGTATGCGTTATTTTCTTCGTTATTATGATCTAGAGGTTCAAAAACATGTAAGATCGAATGTTCATTACTAAAGGTATGTTCATCACTGTCATTTAATTTCCCTCTCTCCCTGTTCTAGAGTTGATTTATTTACCGTAAACTCACGTTCACGATAATCCTACGGTCATTCTGATTAAAGAATTGACATCTATGACGCAGTATTGACGCGGACACTGACCACGTGACCCGCTATCTCATTAACAAAATTGACTTCGAGACACCAATTTAGGCGTATTTACAACTAGATTACGGCTTTAATTGCCTTAAATGAACTGTGATGTGTTGTGATTAATAATTAGAATGTAATTATGGCCTATCTGAGAAAAGTTTGAATCCGTCGATAAAACCCTTTACAAAATTGAAAATGTAAAATCTTGTTCAGTTCCAACAGTTGATCATTATGGGAGAATCAGTAAAAAATAAGAAGCTAAATTGGTCACAAAATTTTCATTTATGTCTTCAAAATTCACTGGAAATGCATTGATTTGCATCCAGATTTTAAAAATTCCGGTGACCGAGCCCCCGGCACCCCCACCTGCAGGAGGGGACAAAGCCCCTCCCGCACTCTTCCCCCCTCGTCGCTTCGCGACCGCCAGGCTGCCTTCGGCAAGCCGGCGACTATTATCAAACCACAGGGACTGTTAATATAATTTACCTAGTCCCGAGGACTAGTATTTATAATAGTGAAAATCTTACTACTTAGTGTCAAACACTGTGGGACTGTGTCATTTTTTTCCAGCGTTGAAATGAAGAGGCTCTGAAGATATTTTAGGGTCTCAGCTCGACCGTCAAACAATTACAGATATTTTTTGAACATCACTCTCCAGTATATAATATTATATACACACTCCTCATATTATAGAGACGATTTTCGATTACTGTCAGACACCCAGTTTCTATACAGTAAGATATTAAATTACATTTTGACGCTTCGGACGTTACATAAAAAACCGTTCAAAATTATTGCAATGCTTCTAAACAGTAGTATGCCCTCATAATTCATGACTGAATTTTCTACCTCCACATGATTTGAGTTTCTGACTTTTCAAACTGCAGATGTTCTGCTACCTGCCAAATTATCTTCTTCTTCACTTTTTCTTCTGCCGACATGGCAAAAGGTTAAAATATTAAACTTACAAATTGTAAGATTATTCACTCCGATACAAACTTCTTTTTCAAATCCAAAAAATTTCATCTCTTTCAGTCAACATTCAAAATGGGAGCCAAAACAATTAACTAGTTCAGCTTAGCTTGGCACTTTATAAGGAAGAGAACTAATTTAAAGGGTCGGTTGTAAAAAATCCTTGACAATTGACAGGTCTATCAGGCTCCAACTGTAACAACGTTTGGGAAGCGATTAACTTTCAAAAACTATTTATCGATTTATTATCTACAAGTTTATTTCATTTTTGAAAAGATTTGTACGTAAATCATTCATAATGTTTTTTAATTGGAAAAAGTGTTTAGGGGTGAATTGAAAATGGAACGAGTTCTCTAGTTAATTTCTCGCCCACTGGTGTGCTACGTTTTAAGTTTTCGCAATATTTCATTATTTGTCTGACTTGTCATCCACTGAATCAATTTAGATGGGATTTACTATTCATCCTTTTTTGAATCTTTACTTTTTTCAATATCTTCACAGAAAAACAATGTTATAACAGTTAGCTTCATGTCTACCAGCCTAGCCCACAGGAGTAGGACATAGGGAGAAGATGATGATTCTCTCAGTTACCATTTGAATTGTTTTGTTCTTATGTTGTTACGTTTAAAGTTAGGGATCACATCTATAGTTTTTGTATGATTTCCGATTTTGAGATTGATATTTTATTCATATACAATGTAAATGCTGGGTCGAATCGTTAAACCTATAGCCTGATAGCTACTAAGAATAACCATTTTAGTACCCCCGGACAAAATTTCTCAGTATAAAACACGTCATGCTGGCATACTTCATGAAAAACATTGTTTCAATCAGAAATGAAACTGATTCTAAATATCTGTTCAAGTGTAATATTATAATATATTTGGTGTGACCGTTGGACCAGCCGAAGCATGAAATGTCTTGCTTTATAATTATATATAATTAATTGAAAGAAATAGTATTTACTGGAAATCATATTTTCTTTAATATGAAATCCCTAGTGCTTTATGATCCGCCCTTTCATTTAACGCGGAAAATATTAATGTCAGCTGGCGTAAAAACAAGTGCATGGTACTTACACTGACGTCAACTGTTTCTTTCAAAAACCAAACGATTATAACAACAAGAATACATCCATTTCAATCTAAAAGACTACTATAGAATAAAGGAAAATTAAATTTGCAAAAAGAAGCGCATGTAATGTCATATATTGTTTATTTATTGGAACCCATAAAACTTTTTTTTTTTCTTTTCCATTTCTTTTTTTTACTAAGTCATACCTAATCTATTTTCTTATTCAATTATTAAGTAAAACCTTATTAACAAAAAAATTTATATTATTGATTATCTTGAATCAAATATTGTTTGAATCACAAATTACATGCAGAGTACATATTTGTGACGTTAGGTTTACTTGAATCATTCTGGAAGCAACTAATGAATAAAACAAAATGCGGCACCCTTTAGGAGTGATGTCAAAGATGGAATTTTCTGGTTCTCTTGATGAATTGAAAAAATTTTTTCTCTACATATGTGTTATCGTTAGCAGCTTGCGTTCGCGGATGGGCCTTCGGCCTGTCCGAGCTCTTGCTCGGTATGAATCTTTAAAGGCATTTATGACTTCAATAATCAACCAAACAAACAAGAAATATGTCTAAATTAAGCTGTCCAACTATGAGATGGTATTAACAATTATATATATAGTATCGTATCCATATTATCAGGTCATGTGAAAAACTTGTGATGGCCAGGGTACCTTGACTGTTGGAAATCAAGAGACATTTCTCAGTTGTTATTAGTAATTAAAATTTAAAGGACAAAAACACATATGAACAGTTTTAAAGTTTTAACTCTTTAGGCAATATGTCAACAGTCAAAAGTAGGCATGAAGGATTTACATGATTTTAAAAGAAAAAGTTCAGCTAAGTTGGGTTTATTTTCAAAACAAATCTGGTTTAAGATATTAAATTCTTTTAAGTTTAAGTAACATGGCAGACCATAGATAGACCCAATCACCAGTTTGCCATGTATCTGATGCTGCTAGATGTCCTCCGGGATTTACATTGGTATGACTTCTCTTATCTACACAACACATTGTCAGTGCACAGCACACGTACATGATGCTATTATTAACTTATGCTCATGAAGCCATCTCTTGAAAAAAAAAAAACCTAACTCTTTATTTGACATACATAAATCGTCTTTCAATGATAGTCATCATATAAGTAAAATACCTGTACTCGAACATGTGTTATCTCGAATACCCCGCTTATTCGAATGCACGGCCGTTCCTGGCCGTTTTCTTTTGTATAAATGATTTTTAACTCCTGATAATCTCGACACTGGTATCACGTTCGATATACACTTCCGCTTATGTCGAATGTATTTAAGGTCCCATGCCCTATTTCACCGATTTATTCCTCGAAAGGCAGTCAGATTTTTCCGTGCTGCTTACCTAACCGGCCATACTCAATATCACGTTTTCTAACGCCCGCAGCTGTAGAGAAACTAATGATAATGTCCACCGTTCGCCTTTTCCAGGTAGACATGGGTCTGCATAATTTAGTTTTAACAGGCTGGTGGTACTCGGTGTACTTTTTAATGATGTCCGTCCCCAACTTACCACTACATACCACCCCCCACCTTCTTCCCGATTTCATCAAATATCCTCCGTCCCAACGATAAAAAAAGCTGAAGACTCGAATTTGGATATCTCGAACCCTGGATATCTGAAGTTTTTTTTTTAATGTCCCGGACTTCGAGATAAAGATATTTATTACTTAGTTTCTCATCAAGGTATTTGAAGTATACATACAAGATGTTTAAAAGTAGTTTTTGATTAGTTAATCTTTTTGTCAACTGATTGTAGAGGAAGTTTATTATATACAGTTACTGTAAATGAGAATATTTAGGAACTATTTATTTTAGCACAGACATACGAGAAGCGCTAAAGGTTTCATTGACTTTGAATTATCGACCAAGGTGTTATCGTTGCACTAAAATAAGTTTGTGTCAAAAAGTTTGCATTTTGACTGCGCTTAAATTATGTTTGCACCAAATATTTTCATTTACCAATTATGTGAGATTTGTTCTGAAGAAGAGAGATATTATATTATATATATATATATTTCAGGTGTTTGAACTGTATCTCCATTTTGTTTAAGCTTTATCATATGTGTGTATTCAATACATCTTTAACAATGTGTTTATTTGTTTTAGATTGACCGTACATATGATCGTCGTGATGATGCAGATTTTTGGCGAGATGGTTGTTTGGAAGAAGAGTGTATCGTTTTCCTGCTGTGGAAAAAATACCCCTCTCCAGTAATGATTTTGTGTTTTTAGATTCTGTTTTATATTACTTAGTTATAAAAAACAAATACATGTGTTTACATATTTTTGATATACATAATGATGATGATTAAGATACATGAATACCGGTATACCTTTATATATCATTGTTTTCATCAGTGTAATACAAGTCTTACATGAAAACCTTATTGCAGATATGTATACTAACAGTACTCTTATCTAAGATCTATGTGATCATGCATATTTTGTAAAATTCCTCTTTCTATATTTAGTTCTAACATGTGTGGAACCAGAATTTTGATGTCAGTATTAAATCAGTGTTAATTTATAAGATTGTTTGATGAAGTCTAAACATCCTCAAAATACATATTATGTGTGCATACCATTTGGTGCTTTGCATCTGTGCAACAGCAATATGAATATTCATAATTAACTATTGCCATCTGTTGTAAATAAATTATATTACATTCTACCAATTTTCGATAGTATGGAAAAAGTCAATTTCAGTCAAAGAAATTTTTAATTTGTAATTTCTTCACTAGGGGAGAGATGTGTTGGTAGATGTGACGGTTATTGGAGAAAGAGAAGCCATTCCTCCGGATATTACCTGCGTAGATTTCACAAGTGATACACGTGAGTTACAATTTATCACCATAGAGTTACAAATAGCCATGTGTAAATTCTGTTAAGTACCACTGTCAACTCTGTTCATTTCTGGTTGAAATTTTCACTGTGACATTTTCAGTGTCTCTTAAATCTATATGTAAATATTATCCAGAAGTAAGATAAACAAATTTAATGTCTCACAAGTGAAAAAAATCCATATCCAACTTTAAAAAATTGAATTTTCTATTGATTACATTTTCTTTGGTTTTAGAACATGATTATCTCAAAGGACTTAAAGCTATACAAAACATAACATCAATATCAGTAACATGACAAATTAATGGATAAAATACAGTATTTCACTGTTGAAAATGTTATAATAAAAATATCACAGACCTAAATTTGGCAACATTTATTTTTTTTCCTTCTCAACAAAATTTATGAAAAAGATATTTAGATGAAGAAAAAAAAAATGAGACGATACCAGGGAGAATTATCAAGTATTTCAATGATTATTGCAATAAGATGGATAATCAGTGTAACAACATAGATATATTTGATAGTCAGAATAGTGTCTAAGCACTTAATTTTAAAAGTATTTGGCAAAATCATTACGGAATTTCTTAGCACAATGATGTCCTTTCCTTGTTTTGCAATATGTGTACAAACTAATGATATCCAGTATGTTGTAAAACCACACTGAAAGTATAAAAATTGTTTATGTTCAGAAACATAACATTACTTTTGTACTTCTAATACAAGAGATGTTACTTTTTAACTTTTACAGGTGAAAAAGCTGTGAAAAAGAAGATGCTATGTGTCCGTTACATGTCAAGTGACTTAACCAATGACGCTATTTGTGAACTTTTGTTAACCAAAGTGTCAGGCGACCCCCGAATGGATACACACTGGTGGGGTAAGGATTCAGATAATACAATACACACTGGTGGGGTAAGGATTCAGACAATACAATACACACTGGTAGGGTAAGGATTCAGATAATACAATACACACTAGTAGGGTAAGGATTCAGATAATACAATACACCAGGGTTCGACACTAACGCTAGTCCGGTAGCCCGAGGGCTAGTAAATTTTGTCTCGGACTACCAAAGTATCATTTATAAGTAGTCCGGTGGACTACTAAATAATTAAAACCCTATACATGATGCTCATAAAATGATAATGAACTTTCAAATGAAAGATATTCAGGAACTTTTTAAACGTTTTTGACTTAGATGTAAAATCCCAGTGTTGAAAATTGAAAAATCTTGTCATTTTCCAACAGTTGATATCATGGGAGAATCAGTAAAATCAGTAAAATAGAGGCTAAATTTGGTCACAGAATTTTCATTTATTCGCCTCAAAATTCACTGGAAATGCACGATTTTGCATCCAGCAAGAGGGGGCAAGCCCCCTCCCGCACTCTCCCCCCTCGTCGCTTCGCGACGCGCGCTGCCTTTGGCAGCCGGACTATTTACTAAACACCAGGACTAGTTCATTATATAAATTTACTAGTCCTCAGGACTAGTATAGTAAAAATCTTAGTGTCAAACACTGTACACACTGGTAGGGTAAGGTTTCAAATAATACACTCTGGTAGGGTAAGGATTCAGATAATACAATACACACTAGTAGGGTAAGGATTCAGATAATACAATACACACTAGTAGGTAAGGATTCAGATAATACACACTGGGAGGTAAGGATTCAGATAATACACACTGGTAGGTAGGATCAGATAATACACACTGTAGGGGTAAGATTCAGACATACAATACACACTGGTAGGGTAAGGATTCAGACAATACAATACACACTGGTAGGGCAAGGATTCAGACAATACAATACACACTGGTAGAGTAAGGATTCAGATAATACAATACACACTGGTAGAGTAAGGATTCAGATAATACAATACACACTGGTAGGGTAAGATTCAGACAATACAATACACACTGGTAGGGCAAGGATTCAGATAATACAATACACACTGGTAGGTAAGGATTCGATAATACAATACACACTGGTAGAGTAAGGATTCAGATAATACAATACACACTGGAGGGCAAGGATTCAGACAATACAATAACTGTGGATTGAAGTTCATGCAGTTCATCATGCTACACAACAGTGATGACAGAAACTGATTAATTGTGACCAGACTGAATCACTTCATGAAAATGAAACATAATGTGTTTAAACTCTTGAAAATTTGGATTTCAACATCACACTCTTTTCACTTATTTTCGTTTATTATACCCCCGCTCCGAAGAGGGGGGTGGTATACTGTTTTACCCCTGTCCGTCCGAAACAAATATTTTCGTCGCACTTTTCTCTGAAACTGCATATCACAGCCAATTGTTATTTGGTGTATGACTTCATCTAGGGGTCCCCTACCATGCTTACCGAATTCAGACCTTTCACATGTCAACTTCCTGTTCAACGAACTTCTTTTAAATTTTTGAGTCTTAATGTGAAATAAATTATTTCGTCGCACTTTCTCCTGAAACTGCATAGCACAGCCAATCGATATTTGGTGTATGACTTCATGTAGGGGTTCCCTACCGCTTTAAAACCGAATTCAGACCTTTCGCATGTCAACTTCCTGTTCAACGACTGTCAATATTTGGAGTCTTAACGTGGAATAAACATTTACGCCACACTTTTCTCTGAAACTGCATATCAAAGACATTTGATATTTGGTGTATGACTTCATCTAGGGGTCCCATACCACATTTACTGAATTCAGACCTTTTGCATGTCAACTTCTATTAACTGACGTAGTCAATATTTTTGGATATTGCTGCAAAATTATTGAGTCTTTATGTGAAATAGATATTTCGTTGCACCTTTCTTTGCTACTGCACATCACATCCACTTGATATCAACCTTACCAAAGGATGAAAAAATTCTCTAGGAAGCAACTTTATGTACCTTAGAGCGGGGTATCCTCAGTGAGCAGTAGCTCGCAGATACCTTCGTTAG
>CAJDSM010027856.1:11234-30251 GCA_903981925.1 Ostrea lurida
AGCGATGTGGAAAGTGGACAAAATATGATGTTTTCACACACTGATAGGAACTCACTTACGCACATCTATTCTGAAGACCATATTAAAGAATCAGATTGGTTGAGATAGTATTGCAGATAGCTTTGTAATTTAACAGTTTTTAACACTGATTAAATTTCCGTGTTATTGTAGTTAGGACTTAATTCAAATGAAAATCCATCATATCTGATACAAGGTTTTGTTTCATTAAGAAATTGATGACGAGACTTGGTACAGTGTGGAATGACAGTCAATTTAATTTCGTGAATCAAGCTACCTCACAAAGTACAAGTGTTATCTGAATAGAGTAGGTTGATAGATCAGTACTATATAAAACCATATGTTGGAACATTTCATTTGTATTACATGTGAAAATCACTTTAATATGTTAATTATTTGTTCTACATGCACTGATACATTGGGTAGTTGAACTATTTCTAATTTCAAAATGTTAATTTATGCAGTATATCCGGTATTCTAAGCTTTACACTGAAATTCTGGTTGAACTTGTTAGAGAGCTGAATTACATGGGGCTGTGCTATAAGATGGCCAGTTTTCGTAAGCCTGGAGTTCAGATGGATTCCCATCAGGGTCACTCAAACGATTCCACGTTCCACACGCAGGGCTATTCCACACAATCCACACCAATGAACATGTGAGTATTCGGTGAAACGTAACACATGCATTTCCTGTTGTCTTAAATATACGATTACTTGTAAGATTCTGTAGTTATTCAGCATAGGGATAGGTGTGAATATTTAATTTGAATGCCAATATAACAAGACTCCCTCTGAAATATGAATTAATCACAATGTATGCACTGATTGTAATTAGAATGCACTGATTGTAATTAGAGAAATTTCTTTGCATCCTTATGTTGATCAAATTCTTTGGTAGTAATATGTTTTGAGTGATTTAATCCATCGCCATGGCCATTTGCACTTTTTCTTACCTCAGGGTGTCTGACAATGTTTACAAACATGTGAAGTGGAATGAAAAAAAAAAAAACTTGCTTTCACCTCTCCTGTTATTCAATTAAGTATTACTGTACCTGATGCATTTTACTGGTGATTGTAGGTCCTCTTTAGCCTCTAATTTACCCTACAACCCAAGCCCCTACAGGAAGAATGGTCCTTTGGAAAGGGGAACTAGCTTCACAGAGGCTGCCAATACTCTACAAGGTATGCAGATGTACAGTCGTAAAAGTATTAAATGTTGTGTCATGCAGTCAGTACATGTATGTGTCATCATGTAATTTTACATATTTTGTTGTTATTGTTTTAATGTGATTGAATATGATTTGAAAATTTTCCATCAGTCACTGCACATGTAATTAATTTTTGTTCTGTAGGGGTCCATACCGTATCAGGTTATTATAAACCACCAGCTGAGTCTATTTCTGGTTACAGCATGGCTTAATCATGCTTTCTCTGCTTAAATCTATCTTGTCTCATAATGTATTTCAGTCATTATAATATTGATAATACATCTGTTGAAAACCTCACCAAGCTGTAATATATTTATTTCTATATTTAAAAAAAAAAAAAAAGGGATTCTATGAATAGGATTTTATTGCACATTTGCAATTTTTTATTTATTTATTTATTTTTTTTAAATGTATAGGGTAAAAATGTTATAATATGATAAAATGCATTTAATTTCCTGTGTTATTTTATTAGTGTATCAACTAAATTCTAGCCTGATCTTAACATTTTCATTCTCTCTTTCTAAGACACCATTTCACTGCACTGTAGTATTATATGTATATATACATGTACATTAGAATTTCACTTGCAGTAAACTAGAAAATGAAATGTTTTGAAGAATGGAATCTGCTAGGAATCTCAAATTTCTACAAATGATGTCAGATTCAGACATGAAAAGTTCAAATGCACTTCCAGTATATTTGGTGAAATAAGAAATGAATCTTATATTTTTTGGGGTGATGCAGGTATCACCGAATTTTAGACGGTAAAACTCATCAATGCGCGAAGCGCATTGATGAAAAGTTTTACCGTCTAAAATCTCGGTGATAACCTGCATATCACCCCAAAAAATATAAGATTTGTTTCTTATCATTTAATTTTATATTACAACAACAAAATAATGTTCATTAGACTTTACTTGTTGTTCAGGTACGTGATTGAAAAATCACCTCAATTCTTATAAAGTGTTTTAACCAATGAGAATCGGCGATAGGTGATCACGTGAAATAAAATTAAATGATTCTGAAATCATCAGATCCACAAAGATTGATCCCATCATACAATGGAGTCTTTCTTTTTTCTCACATACTTTATCTTTTTAAAAGTCTTCAATTCCATGCTTTAGTGTACAATTGTATCATGTAGTAGTGACTTTTGTAGGTATATGTCACTATGCTTTGTGCATCTGAATATTTTGAAGTATGAGTTATATGAGCTGTGTATTGTAAATATTAAGAAAATACTTTACTGACAGGCACATGTAATAACAGTGAGTCCTGAAGAAATGCTTTATGGCGTTTATCAATACTTTAATATTTTGTTCATGTAGCATACTTACATGACACTGTGTATGTTTGTATCAGATTTTATTTGAAAAATGTCTGCATCATCTTTTGTCATTAAAATGCAGGTAAAATGCATTGCTTTATTTTTGACAAGAATTTGCGATATGGCTAACAATGCTTATTGGGATGAGATAACAATGACTGTTGTATGAGCTATGTGCACTGTAAATAAATATAATGTGCAGTAAATTTATCTATTTAATGACAAATGTTGATTATAATTTTAAAAGTAAGGGCTTGTGTACACTGTAATTCATACTTTGTGTTATGTCTTTCAGCTGTGCAGGGTTTGCCATTTGAACTGAATCGCAAAGTGTTCAGCGATGACTTAAATGTAAGTTACACTGAAATATAAAAACTACTGAGTCTTTGACATTTCAATTTTTTTTTAAAGGGGTATCAGTGACAAAGTCATGTTTACAGATTGTCACCAAAATATTTATAGGTTATAGACTTCGTATGGGAAAATATGACGACTGAGTTTTTTGGTGCGTTGACGGACCGAAGTTGCAAGGTCCATCCGTGACAAAAAACGAGGTCGTCATATTTTCCATACAAAAGTCTATAACCTTTTTACTATATACTTTCAATTTCATTTAGAAACTAACAATTATTTTATTTTAACAAGTTATTTATTGGTTTAACAAGTAAAGATGAAAAACACGAAAAAAGAATTAAGACGTAGCAATTTCTTGGCATTTTTAAAACAGCAACATCAAGAAACGTGAACCATTGTGACGTCACAATCAGTCCTCCACTTTTGTACAATTATGACGTTGGCTTGCAGGCCAAAAAAGTTTCCAGGCCAATATCGTGTGGTATTGGCCCGCAAACTTCTAAATTAACAAGAGGAGATGAAATTGAAAGTGTAAAATAATATTAAACTAAAATAGCTTTATAGCACATAAAAATCACCATGCACTATCATATAAAATTGCACATCTTGCATTTTTTTGTTGTAAATTTTTTTTCTTTTTTTTTTTTCCTTTGTTTTCTTTTTTTGTTTATACGATGTTTTAAAACAATGGCTGAAACATTATTGGCAATATTACGTGGAAGTAAATAATTCATTGCAGAGAAATCATACATAATTTTCTTAATATTTAATTGGAGGTAACTTTTTTCCCCCTCTTAAATTTATTTTTCTTCACTTTTGAATGTTTTCTGGCATTTTTGATAGTTCAGAGTTAAGTGGTTCAAATTCTGGACCCAGGGGTTACGTTGGGGCACGTATTGGGGATAAAATTTATACAATACATGAAGTGAGGGAAATTATGTTTTCTCCCTATTAGCAAGGCTATGTAAGTTTCCAGTGATTTTTTTAAGGGCCATTTTGGGTCCGAATTTCGGCCCTCCCCTCCCAAAAATTGCTAATTTTTCCCAATTCAGAGGAGAAAGTATTTGAATAAAAAAGATATTCAGTGTGAATGATATATCTAAGAATTAATGAGTTATTGGAAATGATTATAGATACAATAATTGAAAATTAGAAGGGTAAAGAAAATAAGATGTGTGAAATAAGCAATATAATGTTTGCAGGGCGTTCAAATTTTTTTCATAATAGTCAAGTCCGGACTTCAAGGGTGAATTTTAGGCAGTCCAAGGAAGATAAATGTCCTAGTCCACATTGATGACACCTATTTTCACATCATTAAAATAAGTTTGATACATCTTATTTGTTTTGAATGAATGAAAACAATATCATTATTAAGTCTTTATGATGTTATTTTCACTTTAATATTTAAGCCAGTCCTGGACTTTCGGTGAATTTAAGTGCAAGTCCGAATCTAGAATTAGTACGCAGCACATTTAAGGCTGAAGTAAGGGGGCGTGTCCTAATAGATCTAATTAGGAATGTGTTATTATGACATCACACAAAACAACAAAATATCGGAACACTGGCAATATCCTGTAATTTAGAATAATTATTGTTTATTTAATGCACGGAAGATATATAGTACTACACCAAAACTTACATTAAACGGCTTTGTTTGGTCGTGAGTGTAGTCTAGCGCCCTTCAGATATAAACAAAACATCGATCCGATGCACTTATTATCATGACGTCATCGCGATCTAGTTGTGACGCATTTCGTGATCTAGAGGTGGCGAATCAATTGTTTTTGTCAACAAAAAATTAATTTAGATGTAAATGCAAATATGATTGGAAATATTTAAAGACAATTAATTTGAGCACAATGCCCACCTTATAAATTCACTAAAATATTATCTATTATTCCCGTAGGAAGCAACTTGATGCCTTATTTATTGATAAGGGGGAATGTTGAGTCATGGTGGGTCATGCATACGATTCATTACAAGCGGCATGCCCTGAATACACCACACTGTGTTGTTTAAACACGAACCAAATAAATATTAAGCTATTTGAAAAACGTTGCACTCCTAATGAAATCATAGAAAAATATTGTCTATTTGAAATCGAGGTTGCCATGAACTCGGTAAGAAAATTCAATACATTACCAATACAATATTTTATTTTAACAATTATAAGTCAAAATCTGTAAAGGAATGCAACGTAATCCATAAACTACAGGGTTTTATAAAAACATTCATGAATTAAAGTTAGGATTTCAATCCCAATATGCCCTTGTAATATTTGAAATTTATTGATAATCACAATACTGGTGGTCAGTTTGCAAAAACCACGTGATGCCGAGTCACGTGATCAATCTAAATATAAATATAGTCGTCCTGCATATGTTTTTACAGTCCATTATATTTTTATCAATTTCAATAAAGTTCCAAGATGATTTATGCATTCAAATAAATGATGTTTTTCGATCGCATATTTCTCAGCGATTTCTATTTGGCCACCTTAACTGTGGCTGCGTAGTCCCGGACGTCGGACTTGAGAATTTTGAACCCCTGTTTGATATCATTTTGAAACTCATTTACGATAAAACTAATTTTCCCAATTTGACTGAAATATCGACAATTTTCCCAATTTGGAAGCCACAGGACCCTTTGTAAAAATGTAGAAAAATCACTGGTTTCATATGGAAGAATTCCTACATTGTGTGGGTACAATATGTTGAGGTCATGATCTGAGGGGCTAGGTTGGGATCATAATATGGGGTAAAAAAAAATTAATGGGGAAAAGAAGCAAGAGAGGGAAAAAATATTTTAAGTTTAAACAAAACTTTTGAATATCAGCAAGACCAAGGTAACTCGAGTGAGCATCATGAACTTTATTGTTATTGACTTTGATAAAATGGCTGGAAATACAGTCGAACTTCGGTATCTCGAACTCTTACCCGGTATATCTCAAATACCATGGCTAAATCAAAGTGATTTGGAAAGTCCCAGTCACTAATTCTTCAAATATTTTACCCTTGATATCTTAAATCCTTTGATACCTTGAAGTTTTTCATGAAGTTTTTCTCGGACTCATCAAGTGAGAGATAATGAGGTTTGACTGTATTATGTCAAATTGCATTTTTCTAGCTGAAAATGTGCAACCTTTGTAAATAATATCTTTCAAAATTTTGTAATTGTTTTCAGGTTACTATTCCCCAGATTCCATACAAATCTATCATGGATATAGAAAATCAGGTAAATATCGTTATATAATTGTATTGTGGTTGGAGCATTTTGTTTTGCACTCATGATATTCCAAAGTTTTGAACACAGCTTCTAACGTTTCATTAATTAAAAGTCTAACTGTACATAATTAGCAGGAAATCTGGAAAGCTGCATTTATTTTTGTTCTTAATCTCAATAGTATGCATTTGTCTATGTCTGCAACTTTATTCTTAGCTGTAATGTTTGATAGCTGAAAGGATGAGTTTAAAACTGTTTGACTGGTCAAGGTCATCCAACAAGGTCCAAGGTCAAATACGCCATAAATGAAACAGGCCATGCTAAGAGGCATATTGTTTCACAAATACATCTTTTTTGACTTGTATTTTGAAATGACTGATATATATACTTGTAGTATAGTTATGACTTCTCAGTGGAAAGATCTGCTGCCGCCAGGGTACCTTAGAACCAGTGGACATGTTTCTCAGCATTACACATCAAGTGTTAAAGGGAATTCAACTGGATTGGATTTGTTACATGTTTGATGAAGCATAGCCAGTGGACTGGTTGAACAAAAAGATATTGAGACTTCTCAAATTATTGTGATGATGCTTGTTTGAAAATTTTCAGTGTTTTCATACCAAAAAAATGTAAATACTGCAAATGTCTTCATGTCAGTCTGTACATCCATGTTCTGTAGCAAGCCAGTTTGTGTCATGACAAATTTAACATTTATTGCACAGAAATTTGTACAGTATCAATTTAATGATGACTGATCTCTACTTCAGCGACGTAGTACAGTTATCATTTTACGGTGTGCCATTTGTAGGGTAAATTGATACGTGTGCACTTCATATGGTTTTTCTTTCATCACTTGTTGTTTAACACAGCAATTTGTAAATTATTTTGAAAGGTATTTAGTTCCTGCTCTTTGGAAGTAGATTCTGTGTATAATGACATATGTACTTTTGGTCTATTATGCCTGTATCTAGTTAGCGTATATTTCATAGTAACCATGGCTTCTTCACTGATTAGGATCAATTTATTTTCTTCAATCTCTCAAACGTCAGTACATCAGCCGTGGGCTATATATGAACAGAAGAACATAATGCAGTGCTAATTACATGTATTTATATATAATTGTCTGATTATTACAAGTATAAAAATGTATATCTTGATTTTAATATGAGATACCATACAAAGTAAGTGGTCAAATCTGATAAATCCAGAATAAGCCCTCTCCACATTTGATTTAAATTCATTTGTAAACAGTTCATACAGGCAAGTTTTTGTCACATCACAGATACATAATTCACTGGACAAAATGTATAGATGTCAAGCTTACAAAACACAATTAGAGTAGATCTCTCATAACTTGCTGATGCAAGGGGATAGGGAGGTCGAGTATGTAATGTTGATCATATACAAGTATGGACCCCTAAAAGCTGGTGTTGTCTGAAAAAGATACAAAGCTGACATCTTGCTACATACTTTTCATAGTTGGTAATATTATATATGTATTGTCATTATTATTTGATGGATGAATATCTGTGATAGGGTGTGTTTGATGATTTTAATATTGTGCAATGCTCAAAATGAATAAGACAATTATACACAGAAATATGAATGTACTGGTAAGGGCCAGACATGTTGTTTCTTGCTTTGTATGGACTTATGCAGAGTTCCAATGTATTCTTCTGTTCTTTTTCTTCTTTTTTTTCTGCTGTTGTTTCCAATTTTATCATTTCTTATACATGTGATTATTATAGATGTGCATGAAGGACATATTGGAAAAATAAACATGTTTTTATGAGGGTGGTATTAACTTTGTATCATAAAGAGAAGTTAGCATATACTCTTTTCTTTACAGACATCAAACTTGGAATATTTGTGCATCCTAAGGAGTAGATGACCCCTATTGATTTTCAGGTCACATGATCAAGGGTCAGTCTACTCGAGACATTGTAAGATATTGTCCACTCAATATCTAGAATTGTTTTTGCAGTACTATCAATTAAATGGTGCATGTGCATAACCCTTTTCAATTTTGCACCCTGGGGGGGGGCATACATGTTTTCAAACATATCTTCCCGTTTTGTTTTCCAAACAAGGCCATGTATATTTCATTTTGACAGATGTGTCTACAATGCATGTATACAGTTTATCTCAACAGGGATAACATCAGCTGAAAGAAAGACTTTTATAAACAAACAAAAAACTTGCAAATATATAATGGAAGAAGTGGGTCCAATTACATGGGCTAGCTTATCGGTAACTGGTTTCTCAAACTTGCGTTCCTTTCCTTTTAATTGCACCCATGAATAAAAAGCTAGGGTGGTCAGGCATATTGGTATGCATCTGTCAGTATGATGGTTGGTAGACCAAGTGTTGTTCACTTCAATTGAATAGTTTGGTTGAACCCTTTTGATTTTGAGGTCATGGGTCAAGCTGGACGCAGCAAGAAACTGTCTGCTTAACATTTTGAGGATAAGTTACTTGACTGACATAAAACTTGGTAAACTGGTTTTCCTATGGAGAAGATTAATCTCCTCTGGACATAGAAATATTTCATCTGCTCGATATTCGCTGAATCCCTTGTTGGACAGACATCAAGCTTGGTACATAAGTTCCCCCAAGAGGTAGATATACCCTATTGATTTTGAGGTAACAAGATCAAACTGGACAAAATAATAAGATATTGTCTGCTCTATATCTGCTAAATCCTTTGCTTGACAGACATAAAACTTGGTACACTCGGTGGGTACCTCTTAATGGTAGATGTCCTCAACTGATTTTGAAGCGACATGGTCAAGTACTCTGGATAAAGGATTAAAGGGAAGATATTGTCCGACATCAAACTACCTAAGGAGTTGATGACCCCTATATTGACTCTGAGGTCACTGGGTCAGGGGTAAAACTATTCTTGGTCGACAGAGGAAGATATTGTCTGCTTAATATCTTGAGAACCCTTTCCTTGAAGGACATCAAATTTGATGTACTGGTAGTCCTTTTAAAGGGCAGATGACCCCTAACGATTTTGAGATGTCGACTTGATGTCAATTTCATGAGATAACGTCCAAATATACTTAGCGGTATTTGGAGTGTGAAATTGACATCTTTACAATACATATCTTTTAAAAGTCCGGTGAAAAAAGCTGCACCCCCCCCCCCCCACCCCATCTATTAACATCAATGTATAGTTATGATACATTTTCAACTCCATCAGTTTCCAAAATCGTGTTTAATCTAAAACTAGTTATAAATTTTTGATAATTTTTAAAATTACTTAATGTATAAATTGGAAACCGGTTGTATGAAAACATCACAATCGATAAACTAGAAACCGTAATTACTATAGTAACAGTCAATCCTCAGGCCAGAAGTCATCGATCGTTAATTTGTTTTACTTTAAAATATTTACTTCCGCAACAATGGACAATCAACTTCCGACTGGACAGTATTTATTTCAATATGTCGGAGAATAAATTCTTTATTTTAAACGTAAGATCTTCTGTTTCTCGACTAAATTTCAAAACTTCCGATTGAAGGAAATTCATTTTGAAATTTCATTCACTATTTGATCCTGGTCGCGGCAACCAAAAAAGGTAGTAAATGCTTTATTCAATCCAGGTGCATCGTTTTCTTTTAGTTTGAAAATGAAAAGTCAAAATCACAACAAGAATAGCGAAGTTTTATGATTTATCATCGAGACAGAAAATATCATTAATTTACAATAATAAACAGCTGTAGTAAAACTTGTTTCATTCCGAGTAGAAATTGATTTTGAATAGAAATTAGTAATTTACCTTGAAAATGGCCGAAAACGGAAGGAGAGGAAAATTTGATCCGCAGGTCAACAAGTGAGAGGTCCTGAATGACTGATGACGGTCAAATTTATACAGAAAAGGTACGACAACAGTACATGTACTTTTATGAATGATAATACGGACTACAAATATTTAGAATCAAACGTACAAAAACATACAAATTTATTACATTCTTCCCCTCTTATGATCAATTATATTCCTTTAAAATGTTAAATATACATGGTATACATAAAATAGTTCAAATGGAATCTTCGTTTTCTTAGGTTAGCTTATCTGTATATGTGATGATCCTGTGGTTCAGTTTCCTCTCAGGCCCTCACCCTCTCTGCCTTTTGTCGTGCCGAGTATTGGGATCTGTATACCCTGAGGGTCGATAAATTGGGTATTGTTCTTCTCGTACCTTGTGTTTTGCAATAATATCTCCGCCGTATCTTCTTTAGGAACATGATGATATTTCACGAGATGTCGTTTCAATTTCTGTTTCTCATTTTTGAAAGTTTTAGCACATATTGGGCACCTCTGTAATACGACAAATGAACAGTGGACGTTGCCCCAGTGAAGTTTTGATCTTGAATAATTATTGAAATTCCCTTTAAAGCTGCAGTCTGGGACAGGGCATTTCATGCCCCTCTGAAAGAAATCTCCAGCAACGTCGTCATCAAGTTCCTCCATTTCTGCTTCACTGACATGGATATCTAGGGTCGCCATCTGAAATGAAATATGAAACGGTGAATGCATTTCTCTTGATTTGATCCTTCTACCAGTTCTAGACATTTTGAATTGAGGAGAATTTGAACGTTTTCAGGATTTGAAGTACAGGGTATCTATTTCGGAGAGAGTCTTCATTTGAGGATTCGGTTTCAGGGTGACTAAAAGTATAGATTTCCTTTTTGGTTCTCCGATCTACCTGCATACAATTTTAAATGATCATCATGAACAGTGAGTTTCGGACTTGAAAAGACAATGATAACGAACAGTGATAAATCTCGTAAACTTGTCCCAGATATAATACAAAATAAGAGTTGGGCAAACACCGACCCCTGGACACACCAGCGGTGGGATCAGGTGCCCAGGAAGAGTGAACATCCCCTGTCGACCGGTCACATCCGCCATGAGCCCATTGTCTTGATCAGGTAAACGAAGCAATCCGTGTTCAAAATCAGTGTATGAAATTGCTATGAAAAACATAAGACAGCGTTTGACCCAATGGCAAATTTTATGGGCAAATTAGATCGTTATAACGAACTCAAAATTTGCGAAATGCTGACTTTAAACGTGACTATTGAAACTCCTGCAACAACAACTTGTTTGTAATTGGCCTACCTCGATGCCAAATTTGATAACGCAGAACAATCTCTTGTAAAGGCAAAGACAACAAACAGTGATCAATTTTGGAAGTCCCAAATTGAATACAAAAACAGGAGTTGGGCAAAAGGGACCCCTGGACACACCAGAGGTGGGGTCAGATGCATAGGAGGAATAAGCATCCCCTGTTGACTGGACACACTCGTCGTGTGTATCGAATAAATTGAGAGACATGCACACCATATGCAGGTGGCGATGGTATGTTTCTACACAGATATCAGTTGCTGGATCCGCTACTTGACTACCATCACTACTTCATTCCTACACCGGATTTAATGGGTTGGTATATCGGAAATACTAGTAGTACTGCATGTAAAGGCAAAGATAACGAACAGTGATCAATCTCGTAAGTCCAGTTCATGGCTACCCCATCAGTCTTTTAAAAATCTATCATCCATTGCGTACAAACCTGCATCTTGATCATTGTTTCTAAGATTAAATAAAGGAACGACATGCACATCAAGTACATATGGGAAAGCAAATATCGCTATGGTGAGGACCCGGTCCGTCATTGGTGCATTATATCACATTCTGAGAAGCTGACGGGGAATTCATTTGCTACGTGAAGTCCGGCACTGACCACTCGAAGCCGAAACGTATTTCAGGCAGTGAGAGGTTGTCGTTCATCTACAACAATCGCTCGCAATAACCTCTAACGGGAAGTAAAATTGGTCGTGCTGCTCCATATATTGTGATACAGCAGAGGAAATTGTGCAAGAAGGATTTCGAACTAAACTTCCCATTCTAACTGCATATCCTTGTGCCTAGGCACGTTTCTACCCAAGTCCATTGCATTATCTGAGCGACTGGGAGGGGACTGTGGGACACTGGACAGAATGCCCAGATAAAAGCGTATGTGTATCTGGTTCACCTGAGTGGGACCGAACGTGAGTTACTAGTACTCTACTCTGTGGTGCCAAGTCTCTGCTACTAATAGGGGACATCATTGCAGCGGAGTGGGGCATTGTGTGTTTGCATAGTTATCAACCACCTGGGCACTATCCCCTGGCCTAATTAGTACTGCAAAGCTGTGTTTCAAGGTTGGGGGCCAGAGGACCCTGTGAAAAGATCGGGAAAAGGCAGGAAATGCTGGAACTACTGATTGGGGGGGGGGGGGGGTTAATCCCCCGTTTTCAATGGTAAGGTAAGTAGGGGATACGATCTAGAATCTGCGCTGACTACAGCCTTCTAATGCAAATCCTAAATGAACGGTCCTGGGATCTGCTACTAGTAATCACCTAATCACCTAATCAATAAGGCTGATCTCCCAGACACTGGAGTGGAGGGATACAGTAAGGTTTGATATACTAGAGGGATTCCCAGAATTAGGTATGTGACAACCTCCCCCATGACACCAGCATGACTCACGGCGATATCGGGCATACTCAATCCACCGGAGATGAGCATTCATCAGCCAGCCTACGTAGGTTCCTAAACCTTGGGGAATCATGGCTAGATTTTTATCTTGAGTGAAGCGAAGCTAATCAAGTTCTCAGGAAAAACTGGATCCCCATATTACTGTCAATTTCCTGAGTACTGAAGTGATGACAAATAAACCTCACCGCATACTGTTGGCACTCGCAAACTTTCCACGCCCCCCTCAAACAAGAATGCAAGAACGGAGTGAATTCATTGCACCATGGATGTTCCCTGAGAAAAAAACCTCTAACCTAGCGCCTACCATTACTGTCGTGACCACTCACAAAAGTGAAAGATTCTATGGTCCTTACAACATTTTAGTTTACCAATATGACCTACCATTGAGTCTGTCTGATGTGTTTCATAGCCATTGTTAAGCCGTTTTCTACATACTGATTTGACTACTACGGATTGCTCCGGTTACCTGATCAAGACTGTGGACTCACCGTGGGTGTGACCGGTCAACAGGGGATGCTTAGTCCTCATAGGCACCTGATCCCACCTCTGGTGTGTCCAGGGGTCCGTGTTTGCCCAATTCTTGTTTTTGTATTCAATTTGGGACTTAATTACGAGATTGATCACTGTTCGTTAACTTTGCCTTTATATTAATATGGCGGAGGACGAGTGCACTGCAGTGAAAGTGAAAAAAAATTTTGAATAAACCAATAATTCATAAAAAAAACCCACCTTTTATTCAAATATTACAGGGGTCACAAGTGCCAACCTTCGGGTGGTCCCGAGTGGTACACTAGAACCCCAAACTGAGGGCGGAATATGATAGTCCTGGGAACCCCTATCTTGCCTACATGTATACTCATTTCATGGACCATTCAAAGTTTGTTATTAACATTCCTGATGACCTTTAAGCTGGAAAATAAGGAACTTTCGGGTGAGCTTAATTGCCCGTATAGGCCTGTGTCCAAATTTAATGGTTGTTTGACTTTGTTGTTCTCTCGGCCCTTTATCACTTTTTTTCGTTCCATCACCCCGAATTCAATCACTATAGGAGTCTGAAATGTGAACCAACCATTGGGATGCCCCATGTCAGTAACTACCCCTACAGCTCAAATTGAGATCAAATATGGGATTTCTGGGAGCCCCTTGTCTTGCATGCATACTCATTTCGTGGATTATATTGTTATTAAACTTCGTTTTGATGTTCATGATGTAGAATTAAGAACTTTCAGGTGAGCTACATTATCTTTATAGGACTATGCAACCCCAATGTATGACTATATGTGTTTATCATTTTTTTTTATTCCATCACCCCGAATTCAATCATCATAGGGATCTGTAAAGTGGGTCCTCCCTATAGGTAGTATCCCCACAGCCCCAAACTGAGGACTGAGGACGGGAAATGATAGTTCTGGTAGCCCCCTATCTTGCCTGCATACTCTTTCGTGGACTCTTCAAAGATTATGTTGTTATAAACCTTCGTTTCGACCTTCATAATGTAGTATTAGGAACTTTCAGGCGATCTCAATTTCCTTTATAGACCTATGCGACCTCGTTTAATGGATCTGTGAAAAGGCGAAGATAACAAACAGTGATCAATCTCACAAGTCCCAAACAGAATACAAAACAAGAGTTGGACAAACACAGACCCCTGGATACACCAGAGATGACATCAAGTGCCTAGGAAGAGTAAGCATCCCCTGTCGACCGGTCACACTCGCCGTGAGCACATTGTCTTGATCAGGTAAACCAAGCAATCCGCAGTCAATATCAGCGTATAAAGAAGAGCTTGACAATTGTTATAAAAGACGACATACAGCATTTGACCCAATGGCAGGTCGTACAGGCAAACCAGATCATTATATCAACTACAGAATTTACGAAATGCTGGCTTTAAACGTGGCTGTTGATATCCCTGCAATAACAGCTTGTTTGTAAGTAGACTACCTCGATTCTAAAACTAATCATTCACAGGACAAGCGCTTGCGTATCGAATAAGTCGAGAGACATACACACCATATGCAGGTGATTATGGAATGTTGCTACATAAATGTGGGAAGTTGACGATAAAGAAGCTGAAATCGTCCTGTTTAAATTGTCATAAAGTTGCTAGTTTGCCGTTAATGTCTATGTTCAATAAGATATCCAAGTACAAAGCAGATATGTACGACTCTGGTGTCTTATATTTCTAGTTCACTGGTTTATATAGATGCGACATATATTATTGATAGATAAAAATATCGACGATATATCAAAATGTCGAATTAAAGGCCATCGGTAGAATTTTTTTCTTTTCATGTAGAAGCTTTTGAAGAAATTCTGCCTCATAAGAATATAAAAACATGTCTGCTAACAAAAGAGCACAATGCGTGCCTAAGGAAATTCCAACAGATTGTTGGAATACCTATCACCAAAAACTACAAAGATATTGTCAACGATGAACTCCAGCATTGCTTTAACATCAACTTCAGAGTATCTGTGTGTAGAATCAGAGTGGAGTCTAACAAAGCAATTTTTAGAATGACTTATCACTAGATATGAATGTTTCCTTTTACAATTTTTGGCGAGAAAGCAACTGTCTATAATGTCAAAAAGTCTAGTCTTTAATTCATTGCGAGGAATAGTCGTATAAAGTATCGAGAAGTCATACGTTTTGATGTTGGCGATTTGAGAAAAGTTCTGGGATTTCAAATCTAGTAAAAGTTCGTTAGTTTGTTAGATTTTTTCAGAATCCATATTTGATTTACACCACTTCTGGCATATGTTGTACAATTCGTCTGAAGTGGCTCTTCACATCTGCATGTCAATATTTTCTTGAGGAGTAAAGACAGGGGCTTGGTGGAACATTTACTAGATCTTTATTTGTAGGGGTTTTTTTTTAAGAGAAGTTTTTGAATCCAGTAGAGGTACGGTAATGCATATGTTGTTGCACAATTCCCCTGAAATTGCTCCTTCACAGCTGTCAGAATTTTCGTGAGGAGTAAAGACAGGGGCTTGGTAGAACATTTACTAGATCCAGCAATGTATCTTTGTAAGGGTTTTTGACAATTTTTTTGGAATCCAGTAGAGGTACCGTAATTCATATTCATCCGTCCCATAGACTGGGATATCAAATGTGTTTAAAACTGAAACATAATTTTGAGAATTCTATCTTTTGAAAGAGCAGTTGGAGTGTAAGTACATTTACCAAATGGTACAGTTAATACCAAGTTCGTTTAAATTGCAATTGTAATAATGAGCCATACAGAAAATAGAAAATATTGTTACAAGCATTGTCAGTAAATTAGCGAAGAAACATCACGTTAAACCTAATCATATAATCCCAAACAAACATATATACAAAGTCGAGTGTAGGATAATACAGACCTCCGACAAAAGCGAAGGCAGGATCAGGTGTCATGGAGGAGTAAGCATCCTCTACCGACCGGTCTCACCCGCCGTAAGCCCTTAGTCGAAATAAAGTAAACAGGTTTACAAGTCGTCAAATATAGTAGGAAAATGACAGTCAGCTGGAACCAAAACATACATCTATCAAATTCTTTAATCACCTCTGGTTTACGAAACACAGAAAGATAAATGGTACGCACTTTTGTTCTTATGTATCTAATACGGGATTTTAATATTCTTCTTATACTTTTTAATTTTTATCCATTCTGACAAGGTATCAAGTTCTTTTTTCACATTTGGCCGATCGTTTGGCATATTCTTCGACATAATCAATAATGGGGATTAAATTACGTCGCCAACTGAAAGACCAAGTTTCTCTGAATTTGGGACCTTTTAAAATAAGCAATTTCAGGTCCTTATTTTCACCTATGTTGATATCACCAGTAATGACATGTCCAGCTGGACTACAGTTGAAAGAAGGCAATGATTAAGAACACATAGGCGGATTAGTACAAGATGGTCAATATCTAGGCACTGTACATAGAGTTTGTTTGTAATTGAAAAGTTTGAATGCAATGGTGGAAGTATATTTGAAGGAAATGCAGAATGTATATTTGAATTTGAAATATGCTGGAATACAACACTGAACTTTTTCATGACGAAGAATTTTTATATGTTGACGGCATCTATTTCTTTGTTAATAAATGTGAGTTTTACGAAACCAGCGGCAAGATTCGAAAGGATTACTATCCATAAGTCCGCGGTGGTATAAAGAGCCTGACATGAGCAACATCCACAATCATGACATTCAGTATATATGCTGGTGTTAAAGATCCAAGTATGGACAAACTTTGGAGTCTCATGATAACGTATTTAAAACTCTCAATGGAACAGAGTAATTTTTTTGCAATGTGATGTGGACCTCTAATCGTTAGTTGAAAGTGAACGAAGAGTGACATCGTGTGTTTGGTCTTTTATATGAACAATGACCATGACTGTGTTTACGTCTTTGAGTATTTGGAAAAAGTCCCAGATGGATCACATTCACGTTTCCTAAATTTGTATACGTTGATTTTGCATCCATGTGGAAATGTAGTGCTCAGGGTCTTGATCCAGTGATCTCATCCTTGTCTACGAAAAGGGATACGTAATGTTCCTGTTGGGCTTTGTTCTTTCATCCTTTAACACGTTTGCCTCATCCCTTCAACCTAAATTCAATCATTATAGAGGTGTGAAAAGTGGTCTATCCTCGGAAGGCCCCAGGTGGTACCCCTATAGCCCCAAACTCTTCAAAGGTTGTTATTAACCTTCGTTTTGACCTTCATTATGTAGAAGTGGGAACTTTCAGGTAAGCTCAATTGTTTTATAGGCCTAGATGCGACCCCATTTAATGATTCTATGTGTTCGACTTTGTTGTTATCTTGCCCTTGATTTTCATTTTCATCTTCCCAGCTTCAATCATCATAGGGGTCTGAAATGTGTCCCCACTCTCTCGAGGCCCTAGATGGAACCTCTATATATATACTGGGAAAGATAGAACAAGTTCTTGCGTATCGAATAAGTTGAGAGACATACACACTATATGCAGGTGATGATGGAATTATGGGAAGTTGACGATGGAGAAGCTGAGATCGTCCTGCTTGTAATAAGGTTGAGTATTTAGTTTGCCGTTTAATGTCATTGTTCAATAATATATCCAAGTACTGATAGCAGACATTGAAGACTCTGTGATGTCCTTTATTTCTAGTTCGTTGGGATATAATTGAATCGACATATGAATGAAATCATTATTATTAATAGATAAAACGTCGTCAATATATCGAAATGTCGAATTAAGACCACGCTAGAGATTTCTTCTTTTCATGTAGAAGCTTTTGAATGAATTCTGCCTCATAAGAATATAAAAATGGGTCAGCTAATAAAGGAGCACAATTCGCGCCCATTGGAATTCCAACAGACTGTTGGAAGACCTGATTGCCAAAAACTACAAAGATATTTGTCAATGAGGAACTCAGCATTGCTTTAATATCAACTTCAGAGTACTTGTGTTTAGAATCAGGTGAAGTTTAACAAAATATTTTTTGAATGGCTGATCATAGAATAAGAATATTTCCTTTTTTCCATTTTTGTTAAAGAATCAAAAAAACTTGTCTTTAATTTAACGTGCGGGATGGTCGTGTAAAGTGTTGAAAAGCCATATGTTTTGATGACGTTGATGACGTTGATATGTGAAAGGTTCTGGAATTAAATATAAATTAGGTATAAAGCGGTGACAATATCCCGCTAAACCTTACACTCCACACACTTCGAATTCGCTAACGTTTGAAAGTGTAGGCCAGGTAGATTTTGTGTTCATCGCGACCATTTCCTTGATCTGACACTACATGTCCCGGGAACTTAACAACATTTTGGAAAAGAATACATTTCTTGGGTTTGAGTTTCAAGATTGTTTTCCTAAGACTATTGAAAACACATTGAAGATTTTATAAGGCTGAGCCAAACGTTTCTCCAAACATAGACACACTGATGTCATCTAAGTGACGTAAGCATTTTTGCGACTGAAACTTCCATAATACTAAATCAACCAGTCTTTGAAAAGATGCTGGGGTATTGCAGAGGCCGAGAGGTAAGACTTTAAATTGGTAGAGACCTTTGTGAGTCGTAAATTAAAGGCTGTCCTATGTTTATCCCTTTCCGATATTTTGCATTGCCAATACCCACTAGCCATAACCATCGAGCACCTGTGAAAGACTCAAGGGGTTCGTAGAGCTATGCGAGGTAAAGGAAAAGCTTTAGTCTGCGGTAATCAATACAGAATCAGAGACTTACATCTTGAATTAGTTCGCAATAATGACCTTGTTTGCGATCACAAATTATCACTAAGTCATATGTTGACTGATTTGTTTCATACCCTTTGTTAGACTCCCGGTTAGACTGTCATTTTCATACTAGATTTG
>CAJDSM010027857.1:0-11639 GCA_903981925.1 Ostrea lurida
TATGTTTGAATGAGTTAGATTTTGCTATATCTGATGAGGAAATTACCATTGCTATATCAAAATCAAAGAATGATAAGGCACCAGGATTGGACAATATTACAAATAACATGATAAAATCTAGTCAAAACTCTCTTTTGCTTTGTTATAAAAAGATATTTCTTATATTTTGGTTTTTCGAGCCCATCTGATCCCCGCATGTTTTCTGTTATATAACTTCGTCATTTATATAATAAATGACATTTTTTCAATTCACATTGCTGTCCTGTTTTCACTGCCTTTATCAAGTAACAAGCAAAGGCTACCTGGCACGTTCATATTAACTATGAAACATAAAGATATTTAATGAATGTCTTAGTAATGGAGTGCATCCAGTAGCCTGGGCTGAAGGTTATCCATTACACAAGTCTAATGATGTATATGATCCGAATAATTATCGTGGGTTAACAATTACTAGCTCTGTTGGAAAATTATTTAATTCTGTACTGAATACTCGTCTTGACAAATTTCTTGTCAGATAGGCTTTACAAAGAAGGCTAGAACTTCTGATCATTTGTTTGTTTTGAAAACAATAATTGACAAATGTTGCAATGCTCCTTGTGGTAGATTGTTTGCCTGCTTTGTTGATTTCAAAAAAGCCTTCGACACAGTTATTCATACTGGTATTAAACTGAAAATACTGGAAATTGGGGTTGGTACTATGTTCTATAAGATTATTAAAAACATGTATGCTGTGAGTAAATCCTGTGTTAAAATAGACAATGAATTAACAGATGATTTTCAGTCCCTTTTAGGGGTTAAGCAAGGTAGATACTGAGCCCTAACCTTTTTAAGATTTTATCAATGATCTGTCGTTTATTTGAAAGATTCAATTGATCCAGTATATCTAAATGGCCGTCCATACACTGTTTAATGTATGCAGATGACATTGTTATATTATCTACAACAGCTCAGGGGTTACAAAAGAAATTAAATATACTTGAGCAGTATTGTAATAATTATGTCTAAGTGTTAACCCAAATAAGACTAAAGTCTTGATATTCAACAAGGCAGGAAATTAATCACACAAGATCTTTCTGTTTGATAAAACTAAACTGAATGTGTAGATAGGTTAAAATATCTGGGTATATATTTTGTGCCTCTGGAGCCTGTTTCAATCAAAGGTCGTACGCCCTGCGTAACTTTACGCCCAGGCTAAGTCCCGGACTACACAAAATCTAAGACCAATTTATGTTTCATCAAAGAGCGTAATCATTACACCGACTTAAGTTAAGCCAAATTTCACACCTAGTCAGAAATACGCCCGACTAAATATTGGCGTAAGCCCTCTGACTAGCCTTAAATTAGGGCGTAAGTCTACGACCTTTTGATGAAACAGGCTCCTGGCTCCTTCTCATTAGCACAAGAAGAATTGTATAAAAAAGCAATGAAAGCTTACTTTAGTTATCGAAAGATTTTCTATCTTTACGACCCTCAATTAAAACCAGCCTTCATGTTTTTGATCACACCAATTTAAGCCAATTCTTTTATATGGCTGTTGAAATTATGGGGCTTTTTCAATCCACTGTCTTCTAAGTTCAGAGATGGCATTCATTCTTTCGAACACATATATTCTATACTAACAGCTGAAAAATTACACTTGAAATTTTGCAAATTTGTTCTTGGCACACACTCAAAAACCACCAACTTTGCAGTGTTATCAGAATTTGGACGATTTCCAATAACTTTTAATATGTATGCTGAAATTCTATTATAGGGCTGAAAAATGTGAAAAAAAAGTTTTCCATTGCTATATGATGCCTTTACTGAATCGAAGACATTGGCAGAATTAAAAAAACCTACTTGGTACATGTCCACTAAAAAGTTAATTGAAAAAATTAAATCATACCAGCCAACTCTAAAGGAGGGAACAATAATTACTGAGACAATTTTAAAAAGGTCCATTTTAGAAGAATGGAAGAAATCTCGTAACATTCATTCTGATGGAAAATTAAGTTCATATGTTATTTTCAAAAATTACTTTGAGTTGGAAAAATATCTTAATTGGCATCATAAACAATTTTGAAATGAGAGAGTCTTACAAGGCTATGCGAGCTATTCAGCATCCACACAATTATCTCATTGAAAAGAGGTTAAGATATTATTGGGTCTACCCTCGTCATCAGAATAAGTGAAATAAATTATGTCCCAGGATAGCTCCCAAGCAATTTGCACAAGTTGCAGGATGAACAATACACTTTCTTGTTCAGATTGGTAACTTCTCTATCGGATGTAGTAGAAAAGCACTCTATCTGCAAAATGACCAACATTTGCGAAGCATACTTTAAAAATCTAAATCTGAAGAGTAAACTTATATGGCGCCATGAACAATGAAGATCAGGAAACACCATCTGAGAATTATGTTTATTCATAAAAAAAGAATGAAACACATCACAGCAATGCAGCTGGAGATCCATTGGTTTAACTTCTTATATATAAGTGTTGAAGCTGTCTTTGATTTATGGCTATTGTGCCTTTATATTTTGCCGGATAAAGGGATGGATGCGACTTGTATTAGAAGTATGTGGTCCTATGGCACGTCCCCCTTGGTGAACCCCTGCAGTTGGCGCGACTTTATATTTAACTTGCCTTTCTGCACCTGATCACCGCAGGAGCGACTACAATGATTCTTCTGTAATTGTTCAAATTTGAAATTGTCACGCGTCGGTCCAATTGCATCGTCCCTTGGTGACTCTTTGCTTTTAGATAACTAGCAATACTTGTCTATTTGCACCAGTCCAGAGGTGTGGACTGCAACAATTGTTTCATTTGAACTTTTAACTTGCTAATTTATTAGAATAGACATAACAGAAGTGGCAATTAAAATACTATTGTACATTTACGTGGAAATGCGCAGATAGAGGTTTTTTTTTCATTGCCAATATGAAGACAGTTTCTCTTCATAATATTGAACTTCATTATAAAATATGTTTTAGGAAACCAGTTTGCTATCAGTATCTCTTGAATTGGTATATCATATGACATATATATTGTTATACTGTATTATTAATGATTGTTAATTTGTTACTGTATTGTCTTTCTGAAATTAATCATTGTAAATGAACTCTGCCCCTTGTGGGACCTTGATTTGGAATAAAAAAATAATCTATCTTATGCTCATATCGTATAATACTATGGTGCACAAAATTTAGCTGCTTCATTCCTTATAATTTAATTAAGAAAATATTGCATTTAACCTCATGTAATGAATAACTTTTGAGAAAATAAAAAAATTTCATGAAGTGGGCAAATTTTGCTGAAGCAACAAAGGCCAACATAGGGAAATGCTACTTTTTACTCGCAAGATGACAGCCATTGGGGGACGTATAACTTTCGCAAAGTGTGGATCATTGGAGTATACTATAAAACATAAGTTGAGAAAGAAATACTAATGTCTACCCTAATTTTGACGTGGATGTAAATGTAGTGGAGATGCTCTTTTTGGTCTAATTTGATTAAGTATGATTTATAATTCAATCACATAAGGCCTGTTGTAAACTAAAATCATTGAACAGCTTGACTGAATTCCATGAAAGTGAGAAGTAGGGACTATATCTCATTAGTAGTGGTATTGATCTCACAACAGACTTCATATATGATTGTACTGATCTGTTAATCTGGCTATACAGACTAGTACAAGCAGAGTTTGCTAAGAAAAAAAAATTGAAAAACAAAAAATAACATGAAATTATTATTCTGGCATCATTTAATTAATCTTTAGCTTTTGCATTGACGCAATAAAGATTTAAATGCCCTATTTACTAGTACGTACATTGTATTTATTCATAGCATGAGTGACCTTGGCATTGCCCCAGTTAATAACTGTTCGTTCTAGATCATTGTGTAGTTGCGTTGTTGTAAGTAAACAGATACCTCTATGTCACGATCTGATCTCCATTGTTTAGTTGTTAAATGGTATATTTTAATGATTACACACAAGAGGATTTTCCACTTAGGATTGCATCATTCTATGCAGGTATAGTATTAACAAGTATTAGTTCAAATTAAATGAATATTTGTAATATATTATATTTGTTTGTATGATATATTAATTTTAGCAATGATGATTTTATGAAATTGATTATTTCTGCCATGGAGGAGAATTATATTGTGTTTATTTGTCTATCTGTCCATCTCAATTATTATAGGGATAAAATATGTTAAGATATATTCTTCTCATGCAAGAACACAAAGATGTATATAGACTACGTATTATTTATCAAATAAAGAAATACAAGTCATGTTGCTAAAAGTTCTAGGATTTTTTTTAAAGTGTGACCCCATGGGATCAGGTGGGGCCACAATAGGGTTTTTCAGAGCGAGTGAGGAAAAAATCTTCTCAATTAAGAACAATTAGGGTAGTATATAATTTGTCAATATGATACGCTTTAAACATCTTTATGTTATATACTCAATCTTCAAATCTGTTCAAACTGTGTTCCTTGGACTCGTTAAAGGACTGCAGTAAGGAATTTATATTTTCGTTAACATGTATATGTGGGAATTGTCAAACAATTTAGGATGTGTTATGTGGAGCTCAGTGGTTTAGCTAGAGTGTTCACTTCATAACTGTATGGGAGGTGGTGTCAGAGTTTGAGCCCATTGCTTGTGCCATGGTTGTGTCAAATTTTAAGACATAAAGTTCTCTAAAGAGAATAAATCATCAGCAGTGATTACTCCTGGAATCACCAGAGGTGAGACCAAGTGCCTAGGAGGAGTAAGCATCCCCTGTTGATTGTCCACACCTGCTGTGAGCCAGCTAAATTGATCAGGCAAATGGGAGTAATTGATCTGTAGTCAAACTCATTATGAAAAGATTGGCCTAACAATATTGTAATGAAAGACTTAAAGACAACTTCAACCTAATATTGGCTATATTTGCAAATAAGATTGTTATAACGACCTTAGAACTTGCAAAATGCTGATTTTTTTAAAATGAGGCTGTTGAAACCCGTGTAACATTGCCTAGTCAGCATGGTCAGTAGTGGTGCCTTCACGTATTATGTTATAAATGTACAGTAAAACACGTTTATATCAAAGTACTGGGGAGGATTCATTTTGATTTGTTATATAGTAATTTGTTATATATACAATAAGTTCTTAATATGTTTAAAACTACAAGAAATGACTATCGTTTTGTCGTAAGTGTGAATTCATTAAAAGTGTGTTCCTTAACCATGTTATATTGTAGTGGTCAGAATGCCCCTCCTCATCTCGCTGCACTTTAATTTACAGTTTGAGATAATTAAAATGAGATATTTTGCGTATTTGATAACATGAACATTAATTTTAGTAATTGATTGACAATTTGGTTCAATATATTATGATTCATGTACTTGAGTTAGCGAGTTGGTATCATATAATAAGCTATCGATAAATTATGAATGAGTATTTCATTACTCATACTAGAAAACCTGATGACTGTCTTCCTGCACATTCAGTTATTGTACTATATTAAAGTTAAAGGTTACGTACTAACGTGCGTAGATTCTTATTAATAAAAGTATACAAGAATGACACTGTTCATTGTTTATGCCAGTAGAGGTGAGATATGGGTAAGGGAGTGTTGGAGTAATTAACAGGGATCCATTTTGTCATATATGTCTGAGGGATCGCTTCTTCCCTGAAGTAGCTAGGTTATTTCATGTCATGATGTGGCTCAGTGATGGTCTAATTAGTTAATATGCTGCCTTTCATATAAAAAAAGATTAGAGAGATTTTAAACCCTGATTTTTGCGGAGATAGGTATCCTAATACAGAGAACACAAACATGTTTAACTTAATGAATGCGTGGATCTGTACGTGGGGTAGCCATTTTCAGGAATGAAGAATTATCCTCATTTAATGGTGTCACTTTCTCGCCTCAGTTTCACTTTTCTAATTATTCTTTTATTTTTGAACCAGGTTTAACAGGACCTCCTTTACCCTTACCACTGTCAGCAGAGGGAGCCACATTGGAGTCGACATCATCCGGCTCCAAATACAAAGCGAAGGCGAAGCCTGGAAGCAGCCTCTCCGCAGAGGTCATGAGGCAACAGTTGACTGGTGCCCAGTTTTCTAAACTTTCTGATTTACTGAATTCTAATGAAGTTTTTAAATCTCTCGAAAAAGGACATTTGGATAGCTACACTCTTAGGAAAACAAATTCATTGACAGATTTTGACTTTAAGTTAGAAGACTCTTTCCGGGAAAGAACGAATTCTGCCTCATCTACCACTTCTCTTCCACCGACCCCTAGGGGTTCACCAAAACAGTTGCGGCGAACTTCTTCAGCTTCAACCTTACACCATCTTCAAAGTGTGGGTGGCAAAATGAAGGACAATCCCACAGCCCAGAGCTGTAGCAGCAATGCTTTGATTAAGCATGAGGATCATGATTTGGTCCCTGTTGTGAAAGGGGAAAGAAGTGCGTTTAATGAAACTGTGAAACCCACCGAATCTAGGACTCTAGAACATAGTGACAGGACTACATTTTCCCGAAGTTCAGAATCTCTGTTTACTAAATTTCAGAAATGGAGTACTACTTCACAGGTGAAAATTACGAATAAAGACATCAATGCCTGGGCTCCGGGAGGATTTTAGACCTTATTTTCTGCCATATATAAGTTTATTAATAATTTCCTGCCTTAAAAGGCATACATGCACAAGTATTTAAAAAAAAAAAAATGGCAGATGGAATTTGCACTTTTAACCAGATCTGTATTGAAGTATGACATTGTTTTCCTCATATTTGAATATTTTGTTCAATGGAGATATATTTTGTATCATATCTAATCATTTTAAGTCTGCATGTAAACCTTTAAAAGGCACTCATACTTGAGTTCAGTTTCAGAATGAATGTGGCTGACATTACTCGATAAACAAAAATTCTAGTCCTATTTAGTACATTTTAGGATGCATTCTCCTCTCATCGTGTGAGAACATATTGCCATACTGTTTGTTATCATCAGATGAATTTATTGTTTTGTACACTGGATTACAGGAATGTTTGCTTCATAGTAAGACTTGTCCACAATCTGTTCTGATTTCTCCAATGTATATATGTCTCTGCTATGTAGGTGTGATAATTGCTACACGCAGTTAGTCACCGTCACATGATCCAATACAGATGATAGGTTACACTTAGTCAATTTGCTAGTTGTGAGTATAATGTATTAGGAAGTCTTGTGTAGTTGATGTCATTATGAACGCCGAGTATATAAATATAAAGTTTGTACTTCCGGACTGAAATTGCCATTTGCACACAATTGTGAACATGGTATTTCATTGTAAACAATTACATTTTTTTAGTGTTTCATTGTTTACAAGTACAAAGTATTTCATTGTAGAATCATAAGGGGAAAAAAATTATAAATTCAGGATGTATTGACTATTTCATGAAACAGCTGACTACATACCATTTTATTTGTTCTCAAAACAATGTGATTAGGAACATAAGATGATGACTTATTTGAATGTGTCAGTTCTCGGATTTATGGGTGAGGAACATCTCTTATTGCTTTCATAATCTCATAAAATTGTAACATGTGGATTTCAAAATTGAGAGTTACCTCCCTTGCCTATGGTTCTGTACATCTACATGTATATGCACGTGTTTTGTAATATTGCTGAAAGAATTAAGGGTTCCTAGAGACTTTAGAATAATGTATTAAATGAAATATGGTGTATCCGAAGGGCAGAGTCTATTAAAACTAACATGTATCTGTCTCATTTGAAATGTTCATGTTTTAAGGTTGATAAACTGAGACTTCATACTTTCATAAACATGATGAATCATTATTTAAAAAGTTGTTTCTTGTGTGTTATGAGTTTATTAGTTCATTTGCATGTACAAGTTTATTAATTAAACTTGACGTTATGAAACCTAATTATAATTAAAATTAGCTGTTTTGAATTCGAGAAGCGGTAGCGGATTCAAAAGAGCAAATTTTAATTAGCCTCACTACAATTTTTTTTTAAGTTGGGAAATTTTTTTTTTAGTTTTGACATAATCCTGTTATTTGCATCGGGATGCTATTGATTTTTGACGGTTTTTAACGTAACGTCTGAAGCGTTATTTCATTTTTTAAATGCCATTCTCTTATTTTATAAGTGACGCTATCATACGAACATCCCCCAAAAAATTCAAGCCCAATTTTTCTTATTAATCCCCAAAGAAACCCTTTTCCCGGAAATACTTCCTTCTTGGACTTTATATAACCTCGTCTCACTCTCTCTATACTCCTGTTATTGACATCGCGATGCTGATAATTATTACATGTAACGACGTTTTAAATCCAATCAATAAATTTCATAATTAAATGGGAGAATTGCTCTCAAGATTAGTATGATATTTCTTGTTGCGATGCCAATACCATATCAGGACAGTGTCAGGATAGCGTGCATAGCCAGACTAGATGCTTACTGACCGATTCGCTTGTCTCACGGGGTAGACAAATCCAAGTTTGTGCACGTAATGCTCTTTTTTGGTAAATAGAAAGTACACGATATTAGTCATCCAAAGTTCTTTAACGGAATAAATGGCATTGGTAGCAAGAGAGATAATTTACCTAATGCATACTATTTTTTACCTTTCTTCCGTAATGAATTAACCGTCTGATCTTTTATGAAATAAGTAGTATATAAATTATCAACAATCGCATAAAAAATGAATCTCATTTTTTTTTTCGGGTGATGCAGGTTCACGCGAATTTTAGATGGTAAACCTCATAATGCGCTTGATGAAAAAAAGTTTTACCGTCTAAACTCTCGGTGATATAAGAAATGAATCTTGTATTTTTTTTCGGGTGATGCAGGTATCACCGAATTTTAGACGGTAAAACTCGTCAATGCGCGAAGCGCTTGTTGAAAAGTTTTACCGTCTAAATCTAAAATCGGTATAAGATTTATTTCTTACCATTTAATTTTATATTACAACAACAAAATAATGTTCATTAGACTTTACTTGTTGTTCAGGTACGTGATCGAAAAATCACCTCAATTCTTATAAAGTGTTTTAACCAATGAGAATCGGCTCTAGGTGATCACGTGAAATAAAATTAAATGATAACCTGCATATCACCCGAAAAACATTAAGATTTATTTCTTATCAATAAATTTTATATTACAACAACAAAATAATGTTCATTAGACTTTACTTGTTGTTCAGATACGTGATCGAAAAATCACCTCAATTCCTATAAAGTGTTTTAACCAATGAGAATCGGCGCTAGGTGATCACGTGAAATAAAATTAAATGCTAGGAAGTTCTACGGAATAAATCCATGACAATTTATTATCAGGGAAAAAATAGCAAAATATTGCGTACCTTTACTCTGTTATAAATCAAATTCATTGATGCTATCGTCAAGCTTATCCTAATTGATTAGCAACCTATCAGATCAGAACACTATAGAATCTGTTACCATATGTACATGTACAAATCATTGTTACACTCGATCATGCGAACATAGTTTTATATATTCGGAGAGGGGATGAGTGGATGGGTGTCGAAACATTCGTTACTGTTAAATATATATACTAATATGTAAACTGATGCCAAACTTTCCAGGTAATCCTCTATCGGGCAAAGTGTCCTGCTAGCGCGCTTTACATCTCGTTCTGGAACAATAAAAGGCAGTGCTAAAGTTATCAAATATTGATATTACAAATATGTAATTATAGGGTCGGTACTGTTTGTTTACTTTGGTCGGTATCATGTCAAATTCCATTAATGAAGTATTGATTTTCTGAAACAATCGGACTAATTATCAATTTTTTAAGATTTAGACAAACACGTGACAAAGGGCGAGAGAATTATATTACCTTTTTATTCTGACTGACCAAGTGAACATCCTAAATTAAATTGATTTACTAACAGGCTATGAATTAATGTCATGCTAGAGGATTTTACTTGTGAACCAGCGGATTAAATCCAAGAAAAAGTGAGACCGAGACTTCGAACTTATATATGTTTTGGGGTGATGCAGGTACCACCGAATACTGCACCAATGCGCTTCACGCATTGATGAAATTCGATGATACCTGCATCACCCGAAAAAATATAAGATTTTATTATTATCATTACAACAACAAAATAATGTTCATTAGACTTTAATTGTTGTTTAGGTATACGTGATCGAAAAATCGCCTCAATCCTTAAAAGGTGTTTTAACCAATGAGAATCGGCGCTAGGCAATAATAAATTTTTAAAAAGGATATCTGTATAATCAATTATAATAGAAAAACATACAAAAATAAATTTGTAGATTGCATCTACTTTTATATAACGTGAACAATATGACATGTATTTTATCGTAATCGCATCTTTGTCAGTTCACCGTTCAGGTAGTTTTTACGGTAAAGTCACAAGTTTTAGTTTCATTTGATTTCATTGCACATGTATACCCGATGCAAATAGCATTTTTGGAAATATGCGGATATCATCTGAATTAAGTAAACTTTGCGCACATGATTAAGACTTTGAAGGTAATTTTCTGAATAACGACAGATTAATCTAAGGTAATTACCCGGGTAATTATTTACACTAAGCATTTAATATTAACCTCATAAACCTTTACTTTATTAGCTCAAATTGTAATGCCGTCGGACAATATTTACATGTATAAGACAGTCATATTCCAAAATCAATAGATCACTTGTTGAAATGAGATTGTACTCGTTTGTTATTTCATCGTATCAGTCACCGCAATACGGCTGGTTCGCAGTCTAAACTGGTCCGCCTGTTGAGTTACGCATCAATCAACGGGATACCAGTTTAGTTCGCAGTCACGGCAGCACCACGCAATGGAGGCCTCCGATACGCTCTCCTTGAAGTGAATTTTTCTAAATTTTTGAAAATAAATTCTGAGGCATGGATTTATCTTTTGTGGACTCCAAGACCAATGGATCTGTTTTCACTTTCTTTTCGGAATTCAACCAAACTTGGTCGGGTGAGTACTTTTGAAGAATTTTACACCAATGTTATATTGCTCATTTGTTTCCTCTTCTATGTATTTCCCCCTTTTTAAAGTAAAATATTCGTTTATCATCTCATTATATGTAGAATCTTAATTCTTGAAGTATGTTGTCTATTTCGCCATGATTTGATAGTGAAACAAAATATATGGACCTAAAAATTCGGTATTTATACGCGCACAAATGTCTTGTCTATGATAAACCTTTAAATTGATATTTAACTGTTCATAATTCATTGCATGAACTTTAAAGCAAGTAAGTGACTTATCATCTTAATATTTAAAAGAGAGTACAACATGATCACATTGCATAAAGATGGTAAATCAATGTAAACACGTATTGAATTCTGCATAATCGGCTTTGTCAAAATGAAATGAAAAAGCCCCTTCTATTATATAAATACATCTTCCTTTATATAATCAAAGAATAGAAACTTTCCATGAAATAGGCACAATCCATGATTAGCTGGGTAAAAATTACTTTATCATTTCATCACATGTAAAGTTTTCTTGTAAACTTTCAAGAGCGTTGTCTATTTTGCTTTAAAAATAATAAAATTCACTATGCCTGTGCATACTTAGTTGAGCATTAAATTTCATGGAAAAACACTGTAAACATAGATTAAGGGGGATATTAATAGACAAGCTA
>CAJDSM010027858.1:0-18374 GCA_903981925.1 Ostrea lurida
GAATCAATGCCATTTCTGAACTTAGAGGACATGTATGTAATAATTAAACTTGGTGCGATTTACATTTCAAATAATCTGCTTTGCGGATTATAAAGCGAAAACTGCACCAAGTTATAGATTATATTGTATATAAACCTAGGTCAACATTAGCTTCATTCCTTAAACAAGATTCACCTTAAAAACATGTTTCTTTAATGATTTCTTGAACATTTATATTTCAATTATGTGTATAACTTTAGGGTCAGGTTAGTGGAAGCACAGCCACCTTAAGGTTATAGTAATAGTCATAGGCAATATTGAATATTATTACATACTTAGTAATAAATACAGGTTTTTGCATGAGCTATACAGATAAACATCACAATAGCCGTATCAGCCCTAAGGCTAATAACCTGTTCACGCCCTGCAATCATATCAGAGCCCTCGCGCATGCGGAACCCTCGTCCGGAAACCCTTTCTTGTTTAAAACCGCCTCAGTCATTTTTGTGTAGTATACACAAGTTACAGGACGAAACGTAAACATAAAGTTTGATTAATAATATGACTTGTTTTGTTGATTATACAGTATGTAATAAACATCAATAAACTACCCTATTCCACATCACACCCTGTAAGCCCTCGACCAAATATCCAGCCCTCGGCTGCTCCCTCGGGCTGATAGCAGTGTAGATCTGTGAAAGTGTAGGTGATTGTTTATTCCTATGTACGTGAGAGCAAATGATCAGGCTGATGTGGTTGGCCTTAAACCCTATAAACCATGGCATAATATACTGTGGTAATTTGCAACTATCATGGTACATGTATACCTTGTTTGTTTGTTTTTTAATATACCCTAGCTACTATAGCTGAACTGCAATATCTTGAACACTGATATCTCTAATACCATGGTTAAGTCGCACTGATTTGGAGGTCCCAACCACCTATTTTCTTAGTATTTTTACCCCCGATATCTTGAATTCACGGATATCTCAAACTTTTTTCTTGGTCCCATCAAGTTCGAGATAACGAGGTTCGACTGTATATATACTAGACACTTGAATATTTGATTTACTCTTTGTACTGACTTTATAATTGATTAAGGTTTGATAGTCATACTTACTCTTTGTACTGACTTTATTATTGATTAAGGTTTGATATCAAACTTACAATTATAAAGGTCAGTACAAAAAGTTCAGTTTCAAACCTTAATAATAATAAAGTCCAGTACAAAGAGTAAGTAGACTATCAACCCGTAATCAATTATAAAGTCAGTACAAAGAGTAATCAATATTCCAGTGTTTAGTATATATACAGTCGAACCTCGTGAGTACTCGAATTTGGATGGGCCAAAGAAAAAGTTTGAGATTCCGTGAATTTCAGAGTATCGGGGTAAAAATACTAAGAAAATAGGTGGTTGGGACCGTCAACATCAGTGCGACTTACACCATGGTATTCAGGGTAATTCAGTTGTTCAAGATATTGCGTTCAGCTATAGTAGCTAGGGTATATTATAAAACAACAAACAGCGTATCATGTACATGATAGTATGCAAAATTACCACAGTATGATATGCCATGGTCTTAGGGTTTAAGGCCAACGCACACACCGGGATCGATTTGGTCATTGCTCTCACGTACAAGGAAAAACAATCACCTACATTTCCCAATCACACTGCTATCAGCCCGAGGGACAGCAGCCGAGGGCTGATTTTGGTCGGAGGGCTTATACAGGTGTGTGATGATTGGAATAGGTATCTTTATTGATAGTTTATTACATACTGTAGTAACAACAAAACCAAGTCATATTATGTTAATCAAACTTTATGTTACGTTTCGTCTGTAATTGTGTAACTACACAGAAAATGAGTGAGCGGTAAAGACAAGAAAGGGGTTTCCGGAACGAGGGTTCCGCATGCGCGAGGGCTTGATATGATTGCAGGGCGTGATACAGGTTATGAGCCTTAGGGCTGAATACGGCATTGTGATGTTCATCTGTATGCCATGCAAAAAACCTGTATTCATTTACTTAGATTGTAATAATTATTAAGATTGCCTATGACTATTACTTATAACCTTAAGGTGGCTGTGCTTCCCAGTAACTGACCCTAAAGTATTACACTATCAATTGAAATAAATGTTTAAGAAAATCATTAAAGAAACATTTTTTAAGGTGAATCTTGTTTAAGGAATAGAGCTAATGGTTTGACCTTAGGTTTATATAGATTAAGTCTATACTTGGTGCAGTTTCGCTTTTTATAATGCACGCAAAGCAGATTATTTTGAAATGTAAATCGCACCAAGTTTAATTTATTACAACATGATCCCTCTAAGGTTCAGAAGTGGCATTGATCTTCGAACACATATATCTAAATTAACAGCTAAAAATTCAACTTGAAATTTTGTGCAAATCTTGTTCTTGGCACACATCAAAACCACAACTTTGCAGTGTTTACAGAATTGGGACGATTTCATAAACTTTTAATGATAATTAAAAAGCATGTCGAATTCTATTATAGGCTGAAAATGTGAAATAGTTTTTCCATTGCTATATGATGCCTTTAACTGAATCGAAAGACATTGGGCAGATAAAAAAACCTCTTGGTATAGTGTTCCACTAAAAGTTAATTGAAAAATTAAATTTCAACCAGCCAACTCTAAGGAGGGAGCCGAAATAATTACTGAGACATTTATAAACCAGGTCCTTTTTAGAAGAACTGGAAGAAATATCGTAACACTCACTCTGATGGAAAAATTAAGTTTATATGTTATTTTAAAAATTATCTTGGTTGGAAAAGATATCTTGGATATCAAACAATATTTTTGAGAAATGAGAAGGAGTCTACAAGGCTGCGACTTTCCAGCTCAACCAATTACTCAATTGAAAAGGGTAGATTGATTGGTATCCCTTCGTCATGAATAGATATGTCCCAGGTGCTCCAGCAATGAAGTTGAGGATGAAATACACTTTCTGTTCAGTTGGTACTCTCTTAGCGGAGATCGAAAGGCACTCCTATGCAGAAAATTACAATAAATTTGCAAGAATTTAAAAACATCTAGATCTGAAGAGTAAAGCTATATGGCTTCATGAACTAATGAAGATAAGGAAACAATTTTAGAATTATGTTTATTCATAAAAGAAGATGAACACATCAGCAATCAGCGGAGTATCTGGTAAACTTCTTATATAAGGTGTGAAGCTGATCTTTTGATTTGGCTATTGTGCTTTATCCGGACAAGGATGGATCGCGACTTGGTTATTAGAATATGTGGTCCTATGCACCGTACCTATGGTGAACTTTTGCAAGTTGGGGACTTATTGTTTAACTTGCCTTTCTGCACTGATCACGAGGAGGATACAGAATTCTGTAATTTGTTCAATTGAAACTTCACAGGCAGTCCATTGCATCGTCCCTTTGGTGCCTTTTACTTTTAGAATACCTAGCACTACTTGTTCTATTTGCACCAGTCCACGAGCGTGGACGTGCACTTTGACTTTTAAATTTTGCTAATTTTATTAGAATAACATAATAGAAGTGGCAGGTTATAATTACATGTCAGGTGTGTAGTTGGCAGATAGGGTTTTTTCTTTCATTGGCCATTTTGAAGACAGTTTTCTTTCATAATATTGAATCTATATAATTGTTTGGAAACCAGTTTGTCTATCAGTATCTCTTGAATTGGTATATCATATGGACATATTATATGTTTATCTGACTATTAATGAATTGTTAATTGTTCTGTATTGTCTTCTGAATTAATCATTGTAATGACTCTGCCCTTGTGGGACTTGATTTGGAAATAAAATACTCTTATCTTATTTACTCGTATAATCTAGGTCAAAAATTAGCTTCATTCCTTATAGATTTATTAAGAAAATAAATTGCATTTTAAACCTCATGTAGATGATACTTTGAGAAATGAAAAATTTCATGAAGTGGCGCAAATATTTGCGTGAAGCAACAAAGGCCAACATAGGGAAAATGCTACTTTTTACTTGCAAGATGACAGCCGATTTGGGTGGAAGCGTATAAACTTTTCGGCAAAGTGTGAGATCATTGGAGTATAATATCAACATAAGTTGAGAAAGATAAATCTAATGTCTACCCTAATTTTGACGTGGATGTAAAATGGTAGTGGAGATGGCTCTTTTTGGTCTAATTTGATTAAGTATGATTTATAATTCAATCACATAAGGACTGTTTTTGTAAACTATAAATCCAATTGAACAGCTTGGACTGAATTCCATGAAGTGAGAAGTAGGGACCTTATCTCATTAGTAGTGGTATTGATTCTCACAACAACTTCATATATTGATTGTATCTGATCTGTCTAAATCTCTATACAGACTAGTACAAGCCAGGTTTGTATAGAAAAAAAATTGATAAAACAAATATAAGCATGAAATTATTATTCTGCGGCATCATTTATTAATCTTTAGCTTTTGCAGTTGTACGCAATAAAGATATTAAAATGCCCTATTTACTAGTAGTACATTGTATTTATTCATAAGCATGAGTTGGGAACTTGGCATTGGCCCCAGTTAGATAACTGTTTTCGTTTTAGATGCATTGTGTAGTTTGCGTGTTGTAAAGTAAACAGATTACCTCTATGTACGTCTGATCTCCATTGTTTAAGTTGTTAAATGGTAATATTTTAATATTACACACCAAGAGGATTTTCCACTTAGGATTGCAGCTTCATTCTACTGCAAGGTATAGTATTAACAAGTATGTAGTTCAAATTAAATGAATATTTGTTAATATATTATATTTGTTTGTACTGATAAGTTAATTTTATAGCAATGATGATTTTTATGAATGGATTATTTTGCATGGAGGATAGGAATTATATATTGTGTTTATTTTCTATCTGTCCATGCGTCAATTATTTTAGGGCTAAAATATGTTTTAAGGTATATTCTTCTATGCAAGAAACAAAGATGTTATATAGACCTACGTATTATTTTAAATCAAAGAATAAAGTATGTTGCTAAATTCTGGATTTTTTTTTATAAGTGGTGACCCCATGGGACAGTGGGGCCACAATAGGGTTTTTTCAGAGCGAGTGAGGAAAAAATTTCTCAAATTAAGCAAACAATTAAGGGGTAGAATAATTTGTCAATATGAATACGCTTTAAAACATCTTTATGTTATATACTCAATCTTCAAATCTGTTACACTGTGTTCCTTGGACTCGTTAAAGGAGCTGCAGTAAGGAATTTTATTTCGTTAACATGTATAGTGGGAATTGTCAACAATTTAGGAAGATGGTTATGTGGGTCAGTGGTTGTTAGCTAGAGTGTGTACGTTTCATAACTGTATGGGAGGTGGTGTCGAGTTTGAGCCATTGCTTGTGCATGGTTGTGTCAATTTTAAGACATAAAGTTCTTAAAAGAGATAAATCATCATCAGGCAGTGATTTCTGGAATCACCTCAGAGGTTGAGACCAAGTGCTAGGAGGAGTAAGCATCCTGTTGATTGTCTCACAACTGCTTAGCCAGCTAAATTGATCAGGCAAATGGAGTAATTTGATGCTGGTAAGTCAACTCCATTATGAAAAGATTGGCCTAACAATGATTGTAACTGAAAGACTTAAAGACAACTTCCAACCTAATTTGGGCTATATTTCAAATAAGATTGTTATACGACCTTAGAACTTGCAAAATGCTGTTTTTTTTATAAATGAGGCTGGTTGAAACCGTGTAACATTGCTTAGTCAAGCATGGTCAAGTGTGGTGCTTCACTGTATTTGTTATAAATGTACAGTAATACCGTTTATATCAAGTACTGGGAGGATTCATTTTGATTTGGTTATATAAGTAATTTGTTATATATAAATAGTTCTTAATAATGTTTAGAAACTACAGAAATGACTAATCGTTTTGTCGTAAGTGTGAATCATTAAAAGTGTGTTCCTTAACCTGTTATTATTGTAGTGGTCCCCAGACATGCGCCCTCCTCATTCGCTGCACGCTTTATATTTACAGTTTGGAATATTAAAATGAGATATTTTGCTTATTTGATAACTGAATTAAATTTTAGTAATTGATTGACAATTTGGTTCATATATTATGATTCATGTACTTGAGTTAGCGAGTTGGTATATATAATAAGCCTATCGATAAATTATGATGAGTATTTCATTACTATCTACTAGAAAACCTGAATGATGTCTTCCTGCACATTCGGTTATGTACTATATTAAGGTTAAGGTTCGTACTAACGTGCGTAGATTCTTATCTATAAAAGTTATAAACAAGAATGACACTGTTTCAGTATGTTTATGCAGTAGAGGTGAGATATGTGTAAGGGAGTGTTTGAGTAATTAACAAGGATCCATTTTGTCATTTATGTTGTGAGGATCGCTTTCTTCTCCTGAAAGTAGCTAGGTTATTTCATGTATGTGTGGCTCTAGTTGATGGGGTCTATATGTTAGTTAATATTTGCTTTGCTTTCTGATATTTATAACCAAAAGATTAGAGAGATTTTAACCCTGTTCTGTGATGTTTTGTCTCGGTAGTATGTGTTATGGGGACTTAACATTTTCCAGAGCACACCACAGGGAACGTGTGGGTGTTACCCTTCTTATTATCGGATGCGTGATTGTACGTTGGTGTAATTGCCTTTTCAGGAATTTGATAGATTTTTTTACATTCAATGGCTCTATGTGGTGCTCTTTCTCGCACTCATTTCCACTTTGTTCTAGTCACTTTTCTTTTACTAATTATTTTTGAAAACCAGTGTTTAACCAGCGGAACATCTCTGCTTTTGACAAAGTCCTTCCTCTGCGCTTCATGTCCCGGAGGGAGGAGCACGCACATTTGGAGCTCGACTCGTCCAATCCGGGTTATATCGGTACCAATACAAATGGAGCGAAGGCTGCCATTGTGTCCTGCGAAGGTGCTCTACTTGCTACCCATGCTTAGGGTACATGAGGCAAGTTGATTGCGTGTCCAGTTATCTGTCTTCTAACCATATTCTGGAATTTACTGGATTCTTATTGTTCTAATGAATGTTTCTTTTTATTGAATATCTTCGAATAAAAGGATCATATTGGGGGTTATGCCTGTGGAGCTTTTTAAACTTTAACTGGATGAATAACTACTGTCTTTGACTCAGTGATATTTTGGAGATGTCAGGTTAAAGCAAGTACTACTTCCGGTCCGTTGTAATGAACGAATTTCTGCGCTCTAATTCTACAGTACTGCTCTCTTATATTTGGTAGCTTTCTGGCTAACATGTCTCATTGAATATCAATCTTGAAAATTGTTTCTTTTTCTACATCAAGTATCAATGCTTTAGGGGGTTCCACATAAAACAGTATCGCTGTCGAAATTTACTTTATCTGCCAATATACCACGTCCATATAACATTCCAATGTCGCAGCGGATGTGGGGTCAAAGTCGTGGGTGGCGTGGATATCAAAATGAAGGACAATCCCACTAGGCCAGAGCTTTAGGATGAAGCAAGCAAATGCTTTTGATTAGCTATGGATGTAGGTCTTGTATTACTGTGTTCGTAGTATGAAATGAACAGGGTAGGGTAGAGTGCGTTTTAATTTGAACTTGTTGAGATTAGCCTCATTTCGTGAATAATTAGGACTCTAGAATATAGTGTACTTAGGACTACATTTTCCGGCACGAAGGTTAAGAATATCTGTTTTACTAAATAATTCAGCATTGGATTACTTCACTTACTAGGTGAAAATTACGAATAAAAGCATCACTGCCTGGGCTCCGTGGTAGATATTTACGATACATTCTTAATTCCTTCTCGTGGCCACTAATATGAAGTTTTTTTATCTAATAGATTCGCTGCCTAAAAAGCGTATACTATGGTGTTCATTACAAGGTCATTGGTTTTTTAAAAAATTGGATCATAAATTGGGCGATTTGGATGATTCTGGCATATTTTAAACCAGATCTGTTATTGTAAGGTATTTGAGAACGTGTTTCCTCATAATTTCTTTGGAGGACTTACCTTTTGTTCAATGTGAGATATATTTGGTATCATATAAATGTAGATTCAATTCTTAAGTCTGGTTATTAAGCCTGGGTTTAATTACGCGACGTTTTCATCACCTTTTTGAGTTCATTTGTTTCAAAGAATGAATGTTTTGGGCCTGACTTCTTTATTTACTAGGCGCAGGTTTAAACAAAAATTTCTAGGGTCCTATTGTTTAGTTTTACATTATTAAAGGATTCATTCATCTCTTTCTTGCATCGTGTAGAGAACATATTGCCATAATGTTTTTGTTACTGATCAGATGAATTTATTGTTTGTTGTACATGCGATTGTTACTCTATGGAATGTTTATTGGCTTATCTTATATTTACGTTAGACTTGTCACTATGTGGTCGTTCTGATTTGGTCTCAATGTATCTATGTCTTCTTCTTTGCCTCGCTTTTGTCTGTAGGCTTTCGTGATAATTTAGTCTACATCGGTTGTGTCATGATCTTACCTTGCTGGCTTGACAATGGGAACGGTGTGGGTAATTATGCCCATGGGGGCAGGTGTACTTTACTTTTAGGGTCAATTAATTTGGGCTTATGCTGCTGTGATGTTTTGTGTTTCACGGCTATGTATCTATGGACTGGAGATGATTTCTTTGTTAGGTGTTAGTGTTTGTAGATTCTTAGTCAATTATTGTGCCGCCGCCGAACGTATGTGCTAAGGCATAGGATCCATAACTCAGCACTCATTTGTGTACCTTAATACATGCTTTCGGTACATTGTCGAGTACAACATTTTGTCGCACACTGGTTCATGATCACAAATCTAATATGTTTTGCATGTGTGATAACATGGTACATATTTCAATTTGTTATAGCCAATTTATTTTACTTGATTCTTTTAGCGTCCGTGATTCAGTTTGACAGTTTGCTGAGTTTCTAGTGTTTCAGAGTTTCATTTTGACAATTAATTAGTTGGATCTAATATGTTGTTTTTACAAGTTGAGATAGACATTTCAGTTTATTTTCTCTTTGTAAGATAGTATAAGATGGGAAAAGGACAATTATAACTTTTCGAGAGGGATGTATTGACTTTTCTCGTGAATCAGCTGGACGTGGAGCTATACCCATCTTCATTATTATTGCTCTTCAAACAATGTTTGATTCGGTAAGAAGGGTAATATGTATGATTATCGGTCTAGAAATGTTGTAGTTCTAGTTCTCATGGTATTTATGTGTGAGGAATTTCTCTCTTTATTTTGCTTTTCATAGGATCTCATAAAATTGCTAACAATGTGAGATTTCAAATTGGAGAGTTATTATATCCTCCTTTTAGCCTATGGTTCTTTGTATTATCTTAGCATGTTAGTTATGGTGGCACGGGCTCGATTTTTTGTTAAATTTATTTGGCTTTGAATTAGAATTCACATGGTTTTCTAGAGACGGGTGAGAAGTAAACTGGTGGTAGTTGCTAAAATCTGAAACCTATGTGTATCCGATATGGGAGTAGTTCTACCTTTTGAGAAACTAACATGATATCCTGCTCATCATTTTTTTGAATCTGTTTCACTATGACTTTGGTTAAGGCTCTTTCGAATTTAACTGAGACTTATACTTCCATAACATTCTATTACTCGTTATTGATATTCATTATTTAAAAAAATGTTGATACTTTCTCATGTGAGTGCTTGTTTGACTGTGGAGTTTCATTGAATGCGGTTCTCGTTGGGACTATTTTGTGTGTCCTTCTTTCCTTCTGCTCTATAATCATGTGGATTTAGATCAGTGAGATGGATGGGTTATCGTTTCATTAACATGATACATTAATCATGATATCTTAGCGATGTTTTGACTGGGCAATGGCAGTATCATGCTAGATAAATACATGTTATAGTTAGTAGGAAATTACTTCCTTAATTATTATGAAAGTATTCCAAGTAAAGATTGCTAGATGATTTGTTGAATAGCAGTAGAAAGTAGGATAGCGGATATTCATAATAGAGCTTAATGTTTAATTATGCCTCTTCTTATCAATGTTTATTTTTAAAAGTTGGGAAATTTTTTTTTTAGTTTTGACATAATCTGTTATTTGTATTCGGGATGTCGTACAAATTGCTTTTTTGAGGTTTTTAACGTATACGTCTGAAGCGTTATTTCATTTTTTAAATGCATCTCTTATTTCTATAGTGCGCTTATACGAACATCCGCAAAAAATTCAAGCCAATTTTTTTTCTTTATTTATCCCAAAGGGAATCCTTTTTCCTCGGAAATACTCCTTCAGTTGGACTTATAATCATAACACCGTCTCGACTTGGGCTTCTTACTATAGTCTTGTTATTGAAGTCCGCGATGTCTGTATAATTATTACAATGTAACGAGTTCTTAAATTACGATCATAAATTTCATAATTAAATTGGAGAATTGCGCTCTCAAAGTTAGTATATAATTTCTGGTTTAGGCGATGCAAATCACCTAGATTCAGGTCGGTGTCAGGGATTAGAGTGCATAGCCAGACTAGCATGTCTTCCTGACGATTCGTGCTTGCTCTTACGGGGTAGACCAAGATACAAAGGTCTTGTGCACGGTAATGCTCTCTGATGTTTTGGATAGTAAACCTAAGAAGGGTTACGAATATATAGTGCATCCAAAGTTCATTTAACGGTAAAACTGGTCAGTTGGTAGCAAGAAGAGGATAATTCCTAATGCATACTAATAGTGTTTACCTTTCTTTCCTGTATAGAATTACTGCGTCTGATCTTCTATGATACAGTATGTATATTAACATTATTCAAGGAACATCGCATAAATAATCAGTTGAATTTTCATTTTTTGTTCTGTTTCTCGAGGTGATGCATTGTTTAGTGGTTTAGGCAAGAGGCCTGTAATGCATGATGTGATTCTGGAACTTATATTTTTCAGTACCGGTAATAACAACATATTACAATGGCTTTGAATGAACTTTTAGCCCCCAGGTGTCTAAACTCCCTTCGTGATAAGTAGATGACGCAATCAATGATGTTCTATTCTTTTTCGGGGGATGCAGGTTCCCCGAATTTTCGACGGTAAAACTCGTCAATGCGCGAAGCGCATCTTGTTGAAACAGGTTTTACGTCTAAAATCTAAAATGGTATAAGATTTATTTCATTACCATTTAATTTATATTCAAACAACCCTTATAAAAATAATGTTTCATTAGACTTTACTTGTTGTTCAGGTTACGTGATCGAAAAATCACCTCAATTCTTATTAAAGTGTTTAACCAATGTAGAACTCGGCTCTAGTGATCACGTGAAATAATAAAATTGATAACTGCATAATCACCCGACAAGATTAAGATTTATTTCTTTATCATTTATTTTATTATTAAATAGACAATATCCAAAATATGAGATAGTTCAGTTATTAAACTTTACTTGTTCGTTCAGGTACGTGCATCGAAAGTCACCTCACTTCCTATATATAAGATGGTTTTACTCAATGAGAATTCGTGGTCGCTCTTAGGTGACTCAACGCTTGAAATAATATGTTAATGCTCGGTAATGTTACTAGCGGAATAAATACCAATGACAATTTTATTATAGGGAAACAATAGCTAAAATATTGCGTAATTTATCTCTGTTTATAAATCAAATATCATTGATGCTATCGTCAGCTATCTATTGATTAGCACCTAAATCAGATCAGAACACTAGTAGAATCTGTATACCTATATGTACCATGTAACAATTATTGTCACTCGATCATGCGAGAGAATAGTTTTTATATACTTCACGATGCGGGGATGAGGGATTGGGTGTCGGTAATGACATTGCGTCTACTGTTAAATTAATAAAGTTTATAATATGTAAATGATTGCAAACCTCTTCCGAGTATCTCTAATCGGGCAGAGCTGGCGCTCCATGCTAGCGCGCGTGGTTTTACGATCCTTCGTTCTGGGAAATTAATAGGCAGTCCTAAAGTATCAAATGTCTGTGATGTTACAAATATGTTAGATTATAGGGTCGGTACTGGGTTTAGTTTACTTTGGTCGGTATCATGTCAAAATTAAACTTTAATGAATTATTGGAATGGTCATTTCTGAAACATCGCAACTAATTATCAATTGTTTTAAAGATTTAGACAAACAAATCGTGAAAAGGGCGAGAGAATTAATACTTTCTCATTCTGATCGATCAAAGTTGAACATCCTAAATTATTGATTGTGACCTAAGCAGGTATTGATAGTATATGTCATGCTAGAGTGATTTACTGTGTGAACCAGCCGCTGATGCAAGAATACAGCAGCTGGAGCACGAGACTTGTCTGAAAACATTATATACATGTATGGGGTGATGCGGTACTACAGTGTAATTTACTTGATTCCAATGCAGCTTCAATCGCATTGGGGTATGAAATTCGATGATATCCTGGCTCCCCGAAATAAAATACTAAAGAAATGTTTTAATTTATTAATCATATTTCACAATTAACACAAACTAAATTGTTCATTTAGATTTGTAACTGTGGTTGGTTTTTAGGTTTTTATACCGTGATTCGGAAAATAGTTGCTTCCCAAAAAAATTCTCTTTATAGTGTTTTTTAACTCAAAATGAGATCGGCAGGTTATACTAGGGAATTTAAATAGAAAGTTTTCTAATTTTACAAAATGGTATTTGTATATCATTTATAATAGAAAAAACATACAAATAAATTTTGTAGACCTTGGTAATGCTAACCTTTTAATATACTGTGATAACGTATGACATCGTAGTTTGTTTCAGGGGTAATATCGCATTTATGTAAGTTCACCCGGGTATTTTGACAGTAGTATGATTTCGGGTTTAAAAAGTTCAACAGTTTTAGTTTTCAGATTTTGATTCAATTGCACCCAAGTTAATACCCATGACAATTAGCATTTTGGAACTAATGGCAGGGTATATCTGAAATTAAGAAACCTTTGGCGGCACTGAAAATTAAGACTGGTTTTTTGAAAGGTAAGTTTATCTGAATCAATCTATAGCAGAATTAATTCTAAGGTAATTATACACTTGGGTAATTATTTACATCAAAGCGATTATAGTATTAACTTCATAAACTTTACTTTTTTTTAGCTCAAACTTTGTTCATGACAGTGGACAATATTTAATGCTATAAGAAGTCAATTATATTCCAAAATCAATAGACATCACTTGTTTGAAAAATGAGTATTGGGTAACTGGTTGTTCACTTTATATCGTATCGTATATAAGACACTATCAACTACTGACGTGATACCATATCGGGACTAAGTGGTTTTTGCGCGTTCTAAAAGCCTGTAACGCTTTTTGGGTTTTTTACGACATGGCAATCATCGAGATAGACATTATGCGGATTATCAAAGTTTTTCTACGGTTTTTACGACAGATTCAAGCATGCACACGCAATGGAGCTATCCGGTAACGCTCAGAGTTTGCATTTCGTTTGATTATGAAAACTAGTGAATTTCTTTTCATCAATGTGGCAATTTGAAAGAATAAAATGACTGAAAAGGGCAATGGATTTATTTTTGTTGGATCCAAGACGCAATGGATCGTTTTTCACTTTTGCTTTTTCGGGATTCAACCAAACTTTGGTCGGGTGAGTATTTTTTTGAAGAAATTTTACACCAAATGTTATTGCTATTTGTTTTCTCTTCTATGTTATTCCCTTTTTAAAGTAAATATTCGTTTATCATCTCATTATATTGTAGAATCTTAATTTTGTGAAATATGTTTGTCTATTTCTTCGCCATGATTTCGATAGTGAACACATAATATTATATTTGGACCTAAAAATCGTTCGAGTAATTTATAGCGCGCACAAATGGGTGTTTATGGATAACCTTTAAATTGATATTGTATACTGTTTCATGAATTTCATTTGGCATGAACTTTAAAGCAAGTAAGTGACTTATCAATCTTTAATATTTTAAATAGAAGGAGGTCAGCCATGATCAACAATTGCATAAAGATGGTAATCAATGTTAACACGTTTTATTGAATTCTGCATAATGGCTATTGTCAAAATTTTGAAATGAAATAAGCCTTCCTATTATATAATATTACATCTTCCTTTATGTATTAAATATCAAAGAATAAAACTTCGCAATGAAATAGGACAATCCATGATTAGCTGGGTAAAAATTACTTTTTATCATCTTTCATCAAATGTAAAGTTTTCTTTGTAACTTTTAAGAGCGTTGTCCATATATTTTGCTTTTAAAAAAATAATTTATAATTCAACTATGCTGTTATCTGTCTGAGCAAGTTAAATTTAAATGGAGTTAAAACACTGTAACATTAGAAACATTGGAGGGGGATATTATTAGAAAGCTATAAATAAGCTGCTTATCGTTCGATTCTTCACTCATTTTCTTTTTTCATTTTACATTCTAATTATAGTGAGTGATCTCTGACAATATGTGGTGCAAGATTAGTCATAGTCAATGTGGAAGCTAGACAAATAAGGGGAGAATCATAGGTTCGTGTGAAGTTCTTCTTTACCTTAAAAAATTGTTTATCTTCATATTGGTAACTGGAAGATATATAAAGACTGCTGAAACTATTTGAATACTATCTTTTATTTTGGAATTTTTTACACAAGAATGTTTCAAAATAATCCAGATATTAGTTTTGAAATCAATTTTTATGTCATTGAACATTTGGGGCGAATTTGTTTTAAATATTGAGACAAGACCATCAAAATGCAAAAATATGCTTGCTTGTACGCATGACGTGACACATTTATTGACTTTGAACAAATTACAGAAGTCAGTAGTCTCTCTCGTGATCAGTTCGAAGGCAAGTACATTAATATCATATTTTATCATAAAAATCCCCGTAATATTGTGGAAGTTAATTTTTTCTTTACATTTGGGTGCCTAGTAGTATTTCAAACAGATGACCGGGGTTCACCAAGGGACACGGTGTAACCTTTTCGAGTGAGAGACACACAATACTGATACTAATTGAGGAGCTAGATTTAATTCATAGAATAAATCGTTTGTCGCTATTCAGTGGTACAAGAAAAAAATTTTCTCTATAATTTCCATTTTTAAGTCCGGATAACAGCAACAGTCATTATACGCTAAGTCGGAATTATCATTATCATTTTGACACACATAGAGAAACATGCATGTTCAACTCTATCATATACATTTATATTTATTACAATGTGTACATAAAACTCTCCAAATAAATGCTCTAAGAATATGCTTGGGAGGCATAAATTTGTTAAGGCGGAGGTGATGGCGGGTAGATAGTTAGGATAGTTTAGAACTTCTTCTTTATATGAATACCATAATTTGTAAATCGAGTGTTTTCCTTACTTTCTTCTTTTGAATTCCGAAATTGTTTTACCAATCAATACCATTTAAATGCCAGCAATTATCTTATTTTTCATGGGGCAATTAGGGATTGAATTAACAGTCTGCAGCTGTTGGGATTCTTTAAAAATTTATTTTTTTATTAGGAAAAACAGTAGTCTTATTGCATTACATATAATTATTTCAAATTTTTTGGGAAAATTAAAAGTGGTCAATTTCATGCAATTATGTCAATTATTTGACATTAGAGTGCTTGTTCCTATCAGATCCGTAGCAGAAGGTACAAGCTGAACAGAAAGTGTAATTTCATCCTCAACTTATTGCTGTGAGCTATCATTGAGGTTGTACGATATCTTTATATATTCGAAAAGGACGGGCCGAGTTGCAGGGATTTTTTTATGTTCTCATATCATTAAGCTATTAAATTTAAATATCTCTTTTTTACATATCAATTGGAATGAATCTTTTTAGGGCTTTTTAATTATCGAAGAATTTTGGATAGAGCAGAATGGTCAATTGCTGAAATATGAAGTGAGTTACATGATAATGAAACAGACATGTGCTCTGCAAGCATCTTCGGTGTGGCCATTGTTTCGACCGTCAACATTCAAATATGCTTCATTTTTAGTTGTTTATATCTACGTGCGTAATAATATATATTCCCCTTTTTATAATCTATAAGCCTTTAATGGACTATTGTTAAAGTTTAAAAAAAAAAAAAAGCTTTTTTTTCGTTTTGAGGAAGATAAGCATTTATATTATTTTCCCAAGAAAGAAATCATTTATTAATGCATTATAGCAAATTTAGGATTTTTTTTTGGATATATTAGTAAATTCGTTGAGGTCTATTTTCAAAGAGAGAGAAGAGAGAGAGAGAGAGAGGAGAGAGAGGAGAGAGAGTAGATGAGAAGAGAGAGGAGATGAGAGAGAGAGAGAGTGTAGAATTAAATTCATCAAAGAGAACAACTAATGCAGTATTACGCACGCATCGACTTTGTTATGAATATCTTATTCGCAGGTGGAGGAATGAAGTTATTTGTCAGTTTTATTGCTGTGCATTACAGTAGATCAATTGATTTTACATGTATTCTTCCATATTTTGTAAGACGTTCTAAAACAATAAAGTGACAATCTTTATATGCATCAATTTTTTCAATTCATACAGAATATTTTATGAGATCTTCAAATCGCAAATTTAGGTATGGCGCAATATTTAGTTGTCAGAATTAAAATTAATGCATCGGTTTTGGATTATCCTGTAACGAGTCCTTTTAGAGTATGGTGGTATTGCATTTAATTTTTTCAAATTAACTTTTTAAGGTGGTTTTACAAGGAATTATTTTAGGCCCGTCTTTATTAATTTGAAGTGCTGAACATGCTCCTTCGATTCAGTAAAGTTTTTCATCATTATAGCAATGGAAACTTTTTCACATTTTCAGTCCCTATCATAGAATTCGGAATGGCTTTAATTTTTAAAGTTATTGGAATTCGTGCCCAATGTCGGATACCATGGGCCAAAAGTTGGTGGTCTTTTTGAGTGTGTGGCAGAAAACTTTGCAAAAATTATCAAGTGTTAATTTCTTCAGCATGTTAATTTCAGAATATATGTGTTTACGTAGCAATCAATGCCATTTCTCGAACATTGTCGGAGATGTAATGGTAATAATTAACTTGGTGCGATTCATCTTAATACTGGCTCTTGCGGATTAAGAAAAACGTGCACCACAGTTTCATATGATTTTATACACACTGTAAAATATACAGGTCCACATTGGTTCATTCTCTTAAACAAGACTTACACTAAAAAACATTGTTCTTCTATTCAATGATTTTTGAAAATCTATATTATCGGTTATGTGTATACTTTGGGTAGTTGTTGACCCGATGTAAGGTTAAGGGGTAATAGGTATGAGGGCAATATATGGAATATTATTTACATATTAGTAGTAAATCGGGGTTTTGATGTGCATACAGATGGATAAATAGGTATCGCTCTAGGGCTGATCTACCTGTGTGCAGCCTGAAATCCATTCAGCGACGCCTCCGCGTTTATGGGACGGGACCTCGTTCCGGAACCCTTTGCTTTTTTACCTTCATCTTTTTCTGTAGTATAGAGCATCTACAGGGAGACGTAGAACAGTAAGTTGATTAAAAATATCGATGTGTTTTGTTGTTATTACTAAGTGATGTAATACAATAGATCTACTATTTAGATAACGTATCGCTGCATATCAGCCTCGGGGCCTTGGAAGATCGATGCCTGGATAATAGACCAGGGTAGTGATTGGAATGTTGTTTGTAATTCTTAGTGTGTGAGAGCAATGTAGGCTGATGTGGTTGGCCCTTAAAGCCTATAAACATGGCATATATTGTGGTATTTGGCAACTATTATGGTCTGTACTGCTTGTTTGTTTGTTTTTATAATCCTAGCTACTAGTGAACTGCAATATGTTGAGCACTGATTCTGCTATATAACCATGGGTTGGTGCACTGGATTTGGGAGGTCCACACTATTTTCTTAGGTATTGTGGTTTACCGCCCTACTCTATGCATTGACGGATATCTCAAACTTTTTGGTTTTGGTGGCCCTCAAGTTCGGATAAACGAGTAGTGTAGCCGTTGCATATATAGCTAAGACACGGTGGGTGCGCTATTCTCGTGATTGATGCGATGTGTGGTATTAATTTATATTGATTAAGGGGTTTGAGTAGTGCATAGCTCAACTCTTTGTACTAGGACTGCTGTAATTATGTGGTTAAGGATTGATTTACTCTTTGTAGACTTTATATTGTTAAGTTTTGATACTACTCCTTTAATGGATACTAGGGAACCGTTTATTATTTGATTAAGGTTTGATACTTACTCTTTGTCTGACTTTGGAGCTCATATCCATCTTCTATCCGATTCAGGAATCTGGTGAATTGTACGAAGTTAATGGTTCATATGTTCTTGTGTCTTTCTCGCAGCTTCATCTGGTGCGGGAACGTTTGGTGAGTTGAGTGGCATTTTGACTTCTAGTTGAGGTGGAATGGACTTTGGACTTCTATGGAACTGGTTAGTTCCTGAACTTGACGTACACACAGACTTTTGTCAATTTTGTCGAGTGCGACTCATATTCCCGTC
>CAJDSM010027858.1:18399-35804 GCA_903981925.1 Ostrea lurida
AAATGTCACGAGTACAAAAAGTAAGTATCTTACTCTTAATGTACTGACTTTATTATTGATTAAGGTTTGAGACGGGAATATGAGTCGCACTCGACAAAATTGACAAAAGTCTGTGTGTACGTCAAGTTCAGGAACTAACCAGTTCCATAGAAGTCCAAAGTCCATTCCACCTCAACTAGAAGTCAAAATGCCACTCAACTCACCAAACGTTCCCGCACCAGATGAAGCTGCGAGAAAGACACAAGAACATATGAACCATTAACTTCGTACAATTCACCAGATTCCTGAATCGGATAGAAGATGGATATGAGCTCCAAAGTCAGACAAAGAGTAAGTATCAAACCTTAATCAAATAATAAACGGTTCCCTAGTATCCATTAAAGGAGTAGTATCAAAACTTAACAATATAAAGTCTACAAAGAGTAAATCAATCCTTAACCACATAATTACAGCAGTCCTAGTACAAAGAGTTGAGCTATGCACTACTCAAACCCCTTAATCAATATAAATTAATACCACACATCGCATCAATCACGAGAATAGCGCACCCACCGTGTCTTAGCTATATATGCAACGGCTACACTACTCGTTTATCCGAACTTGAGGGCCACCAAAACCAAAAAGTTTGAGATATCCGTCAATGCATAGAGTAGGGCGGTAAACCACAATACCTAAGAAAATAGTGTGGACCTCCCAAATCCAGTGCACCAACCCATGGTTATATAGCAGAATCAGTGCTCAACATATTGCAGTTCACTAGTAGCTAGGATTATAAAAACAAACAAACAAGCAGTACAGACCATAATAGTTGCCAAATACCACAATATATGCCATGTTTATAGGCTTTAAGGGCCAACCACATCAGCCTACATTGCTCTCACACACTAAGAATTACAAACAACATTCCAATCACTACCCTGGTCTATTATCCAGGCATCGATCTTCCAAGGCCCCGAGGCTGATATGCAGCGATACGTTATCTAAATAGTAGATCTATTGTATTACATCACTTAGTAATAACAACAAAACACATCGATATTTTTAATCAACTTACTGTTCTACGTCTCCCTGTAGATGCTCTATACTACAGAAAAAGATGAAGGTAAAAAAGCAAAGGGTTCCGGAACGAGGTCCCGTCCCATAAACGCGGAGGCGTCGCTGAATGGATTTCAGGCTGCACACAGGTAGATCAGCCCTAGAGCGATACCTATTTATCCATCTGTATGCACATCAAAACCCCGATTTACTACTAATATGTAAATAATATTCCATATATTGCCCTCATACCTATTACCCCTTAACCTTACATCGGGTCAACAACTACCCAAAGTATACACATAACCGATAATATAGATTTTCAAAAATCATTGAATAGAAGAACAATGTTTTTTAGTGTAAGTCTTGTTTAAGAGAATGAACCAATGTGGACCTGTATATTTTACAGTGTGTATAAAATCATATGAAACTGTGGTGCACGTTTTTCTTAATCCGCAAGAGCCAGTATTAAGATGAATCGCACCAAGTTAATTATTACCATTACATCTCCGACAATGTTCGAGAAATGGCATTGATTGCTACGTAAACACATATATTCTGAAATTAACATGCTGAAGAAATTAACACTTGATAATTTTTGCAAAGTTTTCTGCCACACACTCAAAAAGACCACCAACTTTTGGCCCATGGTATCCGACATTGGGCACGAATTCCAATAACTTTAAAAATTAAAGCCATTCCGAATTCTATGATAGGGACTGAAAATGTGAAAAAGTTTCCATTGCTATAATGATGAAAAACTTTACTGAATCGAAGGAGCATGTTCAGCACTTCAAATTAATAAAGACGGGCCTAAAATAATTCCTTGTAAAACCACCTTAAAAAGTTAATTTGAAAAAATTAAATGCAATACCACCATACTCTAAAAGGACTCGTTACAGGATAATCCAAAACCGATGCATTAATTTTAATTCTGACAACTAAATATTGCGCCATACCTAAATTTGCGATTTGAAGATCTCATAAAATATTCTGTATGAATTGAAAAAATTGATGCATATAAAGATTGTCACTTTATTGTTTTAGAACGTCTTACAAAATATGGAAGAATACATGTAAAATCAATTGATCTACTGTAATGCACAGCAATAAAACTGACAAATAACTTCATTCCTCCACCTGCGAATAAGATATTCATAACAAAGTCGATGCGTGCGTAATACTGCATTAGTTGTTCTCTTTGATGAATTTAATTCTACACTCTCTCTCTCTCTCATCTCCTCTCTCTTCTCATCTACTCTCTCTCCTCTCTCTCCTCTCTCTCTCTCTCTCTTCTCTCTCTTTGAAAATAGACCTCAACGAATTTACTAATATATCCAAAAAAAAATCCTAAATTTGCTATAATGCATTAATAAATGATTTCTTTCTTGGGAAAATAATATAAATGCTTATCTTCCTCAAAACGAAAAAAAAGCTTTTTTTTTTTTTTAAACTTTAACAATAGTCCATTAAAGGCTTATAGATTATAAAAAGGGGAATATATATTATTACGCACGTAGATATAAACAACTAAAAATGAAGCATATTTGAATGTTGACGGTCGAAACAATGGCCACACCGAAGATGCTTGCAGAGCACATGTCTGTTTCATTATCATGTAACTCACTTCATATTTCAGCAATTGACCATTCTGCTCTATCCAAAATTCTTCGATAATTAAAAAGCCCTAAAAAGATTCATTCCAATTGATATGTAAAAAAGAGATATTTAAATTTAATAGCTTAATGATATGAGAACATAAAAAAATCCCTGCAACTCGGCCCGTCCTTTTCGAATATATAAAGATATCGTACAACCTCAATGATAGCTCACAGCAATAAGTTGAGGATGAAATTACACTTTCTGTTCAGCTTGTACCTTCTGCTACGGATCTGATAGGAACAAGCACTCTAATGTCAAATAATTGACATAATTGCATGAAATTGACCACTTTTAATTTTCCCAAAAAATTTGAAATAATTATATGTAATGCAATAAGACTACTGTTTTTCCTAATAAAAAAATAAATTTTTAAAGAATCCCAACAGCTGCAGACTGTTAATTCAATCCCTAATTGCCCCATGAAAAATAAGATAATTGCTGGCATTTAAATGGTATTGATTGGTAAAACAATTTCGGAATTCAAAAGAAGAAAGTAAGGAAAACACTCGATTTACAAATTATGGTATTCATATAAAGAAGAAGTTCTAAACTATCCTAACTATCTACCCGCCATCACCTCCGCCTTAACAAATTTATGCCTCCCAAGCATATTCTTAGAGCATTTATTTGGAGAGTTTTATGTACACATTGTAATAAATATAAATGTATATGATAGAGTTGAACATGCATGTTTCTCTATGTGTGTCAAAATGATAATGATAATTCCGACTTAGCGTATAATGACTGTTGCTGTTATCCGGACTTAAAAATGGAAATTATAGAGAAAATTTTTTTCTTGTACCACTGAATAGCGACAAACGATTTATTCTATGAATTAAATCTAGCTCCTCAATTAGTATCAGTATTGTGTGTCTCTCACTCGAAAAGGTTACACCGTGTCCCTTGGTGAACCCCGGTCATCTGTTTGAAATACTACTAGGCACCCAAATGTAAAGAAAAAATTAACTTCCACAATATTACGGGGATTTTTATGATAAAATATGATATTAATGTACTTGCCTTCGAACTGATCACGAGAGAGACTACTGACTTCTGTAATTTGTTCAAAGTCAATAAATGTGTCACGTCATGCGTACAAGCAAGCATATTTTTGCATTTTGATGGTCTTGTCTCAATATTTAAAACAAATTCGCCCCAAATGTTCAATGACATAAAAATTGATTTCAAAACTAATATCTGGATTATTTTGAAACATTCTTGTGTAAAAAATTCCAAAATAAAAGATAGTATTCAAATAGTTTCAGCAGTCTTTATATATCTTCCAGTTACCAATATGAAGATAAACAATTTTTTAAGGTAAAGAAGAACTTCACACGAACCTATGATTCTCCCCTTATTTGTCTAGCTTCCACATTGACTATGACTAATCTTGCACCACATATTGTCAGAGATCACTCACTATAATTAGAATGTAAAATGAAAAAAGAAAATGAGTGAAGAATCGAACGATAAGCAGCTTATTTATAGCTTTCTAATAATATCCCCCTCCAATGTTTCTAATGTTACAGTGTTTTAACTCCATTTAAATTTAACTTGCTCAGACAGATAACAGCATAGTTGAATTATAAATTATTTTTTTAAAAGCAAAATATATGGACAACGCTCTTAAAAGTTACAAAGAAAACTTTACATTTGATGAAAGATGATAAAAAGTAATTTTTACCCAGCTAATCATGGATTGTCCTATTTCATTGCGAAGTTTTATTCTTTGATATTTAATACATAAAGGAAGATGTAATATTATATAATAGGAAGGCTTATTTCATTTCAAAATTTTGACAATAGCCATTATGCAGAATTCAATAAAACGTGTTAACATTGATTACCATCTTTATGCAATTGTTGATCATGGCTGACCTCCTTCTATTTAAAATATTAAAGATTGATAAGTCACTTACTTGCTTTAAAGTTCATGCCAAATGAAATTCATGAAACAGTATACAATATCAATTTAAAGGTTATCCATAAACACCCATTTGTGCGCGCTATAAATTACTCGAACGATTTTTAGGTCCAAATATAATATTATGTGTTCACTATCGAAATCATGGCGAAGAAATAGACAAACATATTTCACAAAATTAAGATTCTACAATATAATGAGATGATAAACGAATATTTACTTTAAAAAGGGAATAACATAGAAGAGAAAACAAATAGCAATAACATTTGGTGTAAAATTTCTTCAAAAAAATACTCACCCGACCAAAGTTTGGTTGAATCCCGAAAAAGCAAAAGTGAAAAACGATCCATTGCGTCTTGGATCCAACAAAAATAAATCCATTGCCCTTTTCAGTCATTTTATTCTTTCAAATTGCCACATTGATGAAAAGAAATTCACTAGTTTTCATAATCAAACGAAATGCAAACTCTGAGCGTTACCGGATAGCTCCATTGCGTGTGCATGCTTGAATCTGTCGTAAAAACCGTAGAAAAACTTTGATAATCCGCATAATGTCTATCTCGATGATTGCCATGTCGTAAAAAACCCAAAAAGCGTTACAGGCTTTTAGAACGCGCAAAAACCACTTAGTCCCGATATGGTATCACGTCAGTAGTTGATAGTGTCTTATATACGATACGATATAAAGTGAACAACCAGTTACCCAATACTCATTTTTCAAACAAGTGATGTCTATTGATTTTGGAATATAATTGACTTCTTATAGCATTAAATATTGTCCACTGTCATGAACAAAGTTTGAGCTAAAAAAAAGTAAAGTTTATGAAGTTAATACTATAATCGCTTTGATGTAAATAATTACCCAAGTGTATAATTACCTTAGAATTAATTCTGCTATAGATTGATTCAGATAAACTTACCTTTCAAAAAACCAGTCTTAATTTTCAGTGCCGCCAAAGGTTTCTTAATTTCAGATATACCCTGCCATTAGTTCCAAAATGCTAATTGTCATGGGTATTAACTTGGGTGCAATTGAATCAAAATCTGAAAACTAAAACTGTTGAACTTTTTAAACCCGAAATCATACTACTGTCAAAATACCCGGGTGAACTTACATAAATGCGATATTACCCCTGAAACAAACTACGATGTCATACGTTATCACAGTATATTAAAAGGTTAGCATTACCAAGGTCTACAAAATTTATTTGTATGTTTTTTCTATTATAAATGATATACAAATACCATTTTGTAAAATTAGAAAACTTTCTATTTAAATTCCCTAGTATAACCTGCCGATCTCATTTTGAGTTAAAAAACACTATAAAGAGAATTTTTTTGGGAAGCAACTATTTTCCGAATCACGGTATAAAAACCTAAAAACCAACCACAGTTACAAATCTAAATGAACAATTTAGTTTGTGTTAATTGTGAAATATGATTAATAAATTAAAACATTTCTTTAGTATTTTATTTCGGGGAGCCAGGATATCATCGAATTTCATACCCCAATGCGATTGAAGCTGCATTGGAATCAAGTAAATTACACTGTAGTACCGCATCACCCCATACATGTATATAATGTTTTCAGACAAGTCTCGTGCTCCAGCTGCTGTATTCTTGCATCAGCGGCTGGTTCACACAGTAAATCACTCTAGCATGACATATACTATCAATACCTGCTTAGGTCACAATCAATAATTTAGGATGTTCAACTTTGATCGATCAGAATGAGAAAGTATTAATTCTCTCGCCCTTTTCACGATTTGTTTGTCTAAATCTTTAAAACAATTGATAATTAGTTGCGATGTTTCAGAAATGACCATTCCAATAATTCATTAAAGTTTAATTTTGACATGATACCGACCAAAGTAAACTAAACCCAGTACCGACCCTATAATCTAACATATTTGTAACATCACAGACATTTGATACTTTAGGACTGCCTATTAATTTCCCAGAACGAAGGATCGTAAAACCACGCGCGCTAGCATGGAGCGCCAGCTCTGCCCGATTAGAGATACTCGGAAGAGGTTTGCAATCATTTACATATTATAAACTTTATTAATTTAACAGTAGACGCAATGTCATTACCGACACCCAATCCCTCATCCCCGCATCGTGAAGTATATAAAAACTATTCTCTCGCATGATCGAGTGACAATAATTGTTACATGGTACATATAGGTATACAGATTCTACTAGTGTTCTGATCTGATTTAGGTGCTAATCAATAGATAGCTGACGATAGCATCAATGATATTTGATTTATAAACAGAGATAAATTACGCAATATTTTAGCTATTGTTTCCCTATAATAAAATTGTCATTGGTATTTATTCCGCTAGTAACATTACCGAGCATTAACATATTATTTCAAGCGTTGAGTCACCTAAGAGCGACCACGAATTCTCATTGAGTAAAACCATCTTATATATAGGAAGTGAGGTGACTTTCGATGCACGTACCTGAACGAACAAGTAAAGTTTAATAACTGAACTATCTCATATTTTGGATATTGTCTATTTAATAATAAAATAAATGATAAAGAAATAAATCTTAATCTTGTCGGGTGATTATGCAGTTATCAATTTTATTATTTCACGTGATCACTAGAGCCGAGTTCTACATTGGTTAAACACTTTAATAAGAATTGAGGTGATTTTTCGATCACGTAACCTGAACAACAAGTAAAGTCTAATGAAACATTATTTTTATAAGGGTTGTTTGAATATAAATTAAATGGTAATGAAATAAATCTTATACCATTTTAGATTTTAGACGTAAAACCTGTTTCAACAAGATGCGCTTCGCGCATTGACGAGTTTTACCGTCGAAAATTCGGGGAACCTGCATCCCCCGAAAAAGAATAGAACATCATTGATTGCGTCATCTACTTATCACGAAGGGAGTTTAGACACCTGGGGGCTAAAAGTTCATTCAAAGCCATTGTAATATGTTGTTATTACCGGTACTGAAAAATATAAGTTCCAGAATCACATCATGCATTACAGGCCTCTTGCCTAAACCACTAAACAATGCATCACCTCGAGAAACAGAACAAAAAATGAAAATTCAACTGATTATTTATGCGATGTTCCTTGAATAATGTTAATATACATACTGTATCATAGAAGATCAGACGCAGTAATTCTATACAGGAAAGAAAGGTAAACACTATTAGTATGCATTAGGAATTATCCTCTTCTTGCTACCAACTGACCAGTTTTACCGTTAAATGAACTTTGGATGCACTATATATTCGTAACCCTTCTTAGGTTTACTATCCAAAACATCAGAGAGCATTACCGTGCACAAGACCTTTGTATCTTGGTCTACCCCGTAAGAGCAAGCACGAATCGTCAGGAAGACATGCTAGTCTGGCTATGCACTCTAATCCCTGACACCGACCTGAATCTAGGTGATTTGCATCGCCTAAACCAGAAATTATATACTAACTTTGAGAGCGCAATTCTCCAATTTAATTATGAAATTTATGATCGTAATTTAAGAACTCGTTACATTGTAATAATTATACAGACATCGCGGACTTCAATAACAAGACTATAGTAAGAAGCCCAAGTCGAGACGGTGTTATGATTATAAGTCCAACTGAAGGAGTATTTCCGAGGAAAAAGGATTCCCTTTGGGATAAATAAAGAAAAAAAATTGGCTTGAATTTTTTGCGGATGTTCGTATAAGCGCACTATAGAAATAAGAGATGCATTTAAAAAATGAAATAACGCTTCAGACGTATACGTTAAAAACCTCAAAAAAGCAATTTGTACGACATCCCGAATACAAATAACAGATTATGTCAAAACTAAAAAAAAAATTTCCCAACTTTTAAAAATAAACATTGATAAGAAGAGGCATAATTAAACATTAAGCTCTATTATGAATATCCGCTATCCTACTTTCTACTGCTATTCAACAAATCATCTAGCAATCTTTACTTGGAATACTTTCATAATAATTAAGGAAGTAATTTCCTACTAACTATAACATGTATTTATCTAGCATGATACTGCCATTGCCCAGTCAAAACATCGCTAAGATATCATGATTAATGTATCATGTTAATGAAACGATAACCCATCCATCTCACTGATCTAAATCCACATGATTATAGAGCAGAAGGAAAGAAGGACACACAAAATAGTCCCAACGAGAACCGCATTCAATGAAACTCCACAGTCAAACAAGCACTCACATGAGAAAGTATCAACATTTTTTTAAATAATGAATATCAATAACGAGTAATAGAATGTTATGGAAGTATAAGTCTCAGTTAAATTCGAAAGAGCCTTAACCAAAGTCATAGTGAAACAGATTCAAAAAAATGATGAGCAGGATATCATGTTAGTTTCTCAAAAGGTAGAACTACTCCCATATCGGATACACATAGGTTTCAGATTTTAGCAACTACCACCAGTTTACTTCTCACCCGTCTCTAGAAAACCATGTGAATTCTAATTCAAAGCCAAATAAATTTAACAAAAAATCGAGCCCGTGCCACCATAACTAACATGCTAAGATAATACAAAGAACCATAGGCTAAAAGGAGGATATAATAACTCTCCAATTTGAAATCTCACATTGTTAGCAATTTTATGAGATCCTATGAAAAGCAAAATAAAGAGAGAAATTCCTCACACATAAATACCATGAGAACTAGAACTACAACATTTCTAGACCGATAATCATACATATTACCCTTCTTACCGAATCAAACATTGTTTGAAGAGCAATAATAATGAAGATGGGTATAGCTCCACGTCCAGCTGATTCACGAGAAAAGTCAATACATCCCTCTCGAAAAGTTATAATTGTCCTTTTCCCATCTTATACTATCTTACAAAGAGAAAATAAACTGAAATGTCTATCTCAACTTGTAAAAACAACATATTAGATCCAACTAATTAATTGTCAAAATGAAACTCTGAAACACTAGAAACTCAGCAAACTGTCAAACTGAATCACGGACGCTAAAAGAATCAAGTAAAATAAATTGGCTATAACAAATTGAAATATGTACCATGTTATCACACATGCAAAACATATTAGATTTGTGATCATGAACCAGTGTGCGACAAAATGTTGTACTCGACAATGTACCGAAAGCATGTATTAAGGTACACAAATGAGTGCTGAGTTATGGATCCTATGCCTTAGCACATACGTTCGGCGGCGGCACAATAATTGACTAAGAATCTACAAACACTAACACCTAACAAAGAAATCATCTCCAGTCCATAGATACATAGCCGTGAAACACAAAACATCACAGCAGCATAAGCCCAAATTAATTGACCCTAAAAGTAAAGTACACCTGCCCCCATGGGCATAATTACCCACACCGTTCCCATTGTCAAGCCAGCAAGGTAAGATCATGACACAACCGATGTAGACTAAATTATCACGAAAGCCTACAGACAAAAGCGAGGCAAAGAAGAAGACATAGATACATTGAGACCAAATCAGAACGACCACATAGTGACAAGTCTAACGTAAATATAAGATAAGCCAATAAACATTCCATAGAGTAACAATCGCATGTACAACAAACAATAAATTCATCTGATCAGTAACAAAAACATTATGGCAATATGTTCTCTACACGATGCAAGAAAGAGATGAATGAATCCTTTAATAATGTAAAACTAAACAATAGGACCCTAGAAATTTTTGTTTAAACCTGCGCCTAGTAAATAAAGAAGTCAGGCCCAAAACATTCATTCTTTGAAACAAATGAACTCAAAAAGGTGATGAAAACGTCGCGTAATTAAACCCAGGCTTAATAACCAGACTTAAGAATTGAATCTACATTTATATGATACCAAATATATCTCACATTGAACAAAAGGTAAGTCCTCCAAAGAAATTATGAGGAAACACGTTCTCAAATACCTTACAATAACAGATCTGGTTTAAAATATGCCAGAATCATCCAAATCGCCCAATTTATGATCCAATTTTTTAAAAAACCAATGACCTTGTAATGAACACCATAGTATACGCTTTTTAGGCAGCGAATCTATTAGATAAAAAAACTTCATATTAGTGGCCACGAGAAGGAATTAAGAATGTATCGTAAATATCTACCACGGAGCCCAGGCAGTGATGCTTTTATTCGTAATTTTCACCTAGTAAGTGAAGTAATCCAATGCTGAATTATTTAGTAAAACAGATATTCTTAACCTTCGTGCCGGAAAATGTAGTCCTAAGTACACTATATTCTAGAGTCCTAATTATTCACGAAATGAGGCTAATCTCAACAAGTTCAAATTAAAACGCACTCTACCCTACCCTGTTCATTTCATACTACGAACACAGTAATACAAGACCTACATCCATAGCTAATCAAAAGCATTTGCTTGCTTCATCCTAAAGCTCTGGCCTAGTGGGATTGTCCTTCATTTTGATATCCACGCCACCCACGACTTTGACCCCACATCCGCTGCGACATTGGAATGTTATATGGACGTGGTATATTGGCAGATAAAGTAAATTTCGACAGCGATACTGTTTTATGTGGAACCCCCTAAAGCATTGATACTTGATGTAGAAAAAGAAACAATTTTCAAGATTGATATTCAATGAGACATGTTAGCCAGAAAGCTACCAAATATAAGAGAGCAGTACTGTAGAATTAGAGCGCAGAAATTCGTTCATTACAACGGACCGGAAGTAGTACTTGCTTTAACCTGACATCTCCAAAATATCACTGAGTCAAAGACAGTAGTTATTCATCCAGTTAAAGTTTAAAAAGCTCCACAGGCATAACCCCCAATATGATCCTTTTATTCGAAGATATTCAATAAAAAGAAACATTCATTAGAACAATAAGAATCCAGTAAATTCCAGAATATGGTTAGAAGACAGATAACTGGACACGCAATCAACTTGCCTCATGTACCCTAAGCATGGGTAGCAAGTAGAGCACCTTCGCAGGACACAATGGCAGCCTTCGCTCCATTTGTATTGGTACCGATATAACCCGGATTGGACGAGTCGAGCTCCAAATGTGCGTGCTCCTCCCTCCGGGACATGAAGCGCAGAGGAAGGACTTTGTCAAAAGCAGAGATGTTCCGCTGGTTAAACACTGGTTTTCAAAAATAATTAGTAAAAGAAAAGTGACTAGAACAAAGTGGAAATGAGTGCGAGAAAGAGCACCACATAGAGCCATTGAATGTAAAAAAATCTATCAAATTCCTGAAAAGGCAATTACACCAACGTACAATCACGCATCCGATAATAAGAAGGGTAACACCCACACGTTCCCTGTGGTGTGCTCTGGAAAATGTTAAGTCCCCATAACACATACTACCGAGACAAAACATCACAGAACAGGGTTAAAATCTCTCTAATCTTTTGGTTATAAATATCAGAAAGCAAAGCAAATATTAACTAACATATAGACCCCATCAACTAGAGCCACACATACATGAAATAACCTAGCTACTTTCAGGAGAAGAAAGCGATCCTCACAACATAAATGACAAAATGGATCCTTGTTAATTACTCAAACACTCCCTTACACATATCTCACCTCTACTGCATAAACATACTGAAACAGTGTCATTCTTGTTTATAACTTTTATAGATAAGAATCTACGCACGTTAGTACGAACCTTAACCTTAATATAGTACATAACCGAATGTGCAGGAAGACATCATTCAGGTTTTCTAGTAGATAGTAATGAAATACTCATCATAATTTATCGATAGGCTTATTATATATACCAACTCGCTAACTCAAGTACATGAATCATAATATATGAACCAAATTGTCAATCAATTACTAAAATTTAATTCAGTTATCAAATAAGCAAAATATCTCATTTTAATATTCCAAACTGTAAATATAAAGCGTGCAGCGAATGAGGAGGGCGCATGTCTGGGGACCACTACAATAATAACAGGTTAAGGAACACACTTTTAATGATTCACACTTACGACAAAACGATTAGTCATTTCTGTAGTTTCTAAACATTATTAAGAACTATTTATATATAACAAATTACTTATATAACCAAATCAAAATGAATCCTCCCAGTACTTGATATAAACGGTATTACTGTACATTTATAACAAATACAGTGAAGCACCACACTTGACCATGCTTGACTAAGCAATGTTACACGGTTTCAACCAGCCTCATTTATAAAAAAAACAGCATTTTGCAAGTTCTAAGGTCGTATAACAATCTTATTTGAAATATAGCCCAAATTAGGTTGGAAGTTGTCTTTAAGTCTTTCAGTTACAATCATTGTTAGGCCAATCTTTTCATAATGGAGTTGACTTACCAGCATCAAATTACTCCATTTGCCTGATCAATTTAGCTGGCTAAGCAGTTGTGAGACAATCAACAGGATGCTTACTCCTCCTAGCACTTGGTCTCAACCTCTGAGGTGATTCCAGAAATCACTGCCTGATGATGATTTATCTCTTTTAAGAACTTTATGTCTTAAAATTGACACAACCATGCACAAGCAATGGCTCAAACTCGACACCACCTCCCATACAGTTATGAAACGTACACACTCTAGCTAACAACCACTGACCCACATAACCATCTTCCTAAATTGTTGACAATTCCCACTATACATGTTAACGAAATAAAATTCCTTACTGCAGCTCCTTTAACGAGTCCAAGGAACACAGTGTAACAGATTTGAAGATTGAGTATATAACATAAAGATGTTTTAAAGCGTATTCATATTGACAAATTATTCTACCCCTTAATTGTTTGCTTAATTTGAGAAATTTTTTCCTCACTCGCTCTGAAAAAACCCTATTGTGGCCCCACTGTCCCATGGGGTCACCACTTATAAAAAAAAATCCAGAATTTAGCAACATACTTTATTCTTTGATTTAAAATAATACGTAGGTCTATATAACATCTTTGTTTCTTGCATAGAAGAATATACCTTAAAACATATTTTAGCCCTAAAATAATTGACGCATGGACAGATAGAAAATAAACACAATATATAATTCCTATCCTCCATGCAAAATAATCCATTCATAAAAATCATCATTGCTATAAAATTAACTTATCAGTACAAACAAATATAATATATTAACAAATATTCATTTAATTTGAACTACATACTTGTTAATACTATACCTTGCAGTAGAATGAAGCTGCAATCCTAAGTGGAAAATCCTCTTGGTGTGTAATATTAAAATATTACCATTTAACAACTTAAACAATGGAGATCAGACGTACATAGAGGTAATCTGTTTACTTTACAACACGCAAACTACACAATGCATCTAAAACGAAAACAGTTATCTAACTGGGGCCAATGCCAAGTTCCCAACTCATGCTTATGAATAAATACAATGTACTACTAGTAAATAGGGCATTTTAATATCTTTATTGCGTACAACTGCAAAAGCTAAAGATTAATAAATGATGCCGCAGAATAATAATTTCATGCTTATATTTGTTTTATCAATTTTTTTTCTATACAAACCTGGCTTGTACTAGTCTGTATAGAGATTTAGACAGATCAGATACAATCAATATATGAAGTTGTTGTGAGAATCAATACCACTACTAATGAGATAAGGTCCCTACTTCTCACTTCATGGAATTCAGTCCAAGCTGTTCAATTGGATTTATAGTTTACAAAAACAGTCCTTATGTGATTGAATTATAAATCATACTTAATCAAATTAGACCAAAAAGAGCCATCTCCACTACCATTTTACATCCACGTCAAAATTAGGGTAGACATTAGATTTATCTTTCTCAACTTATGTTGATATTATACTCCAATGATCTCACACTTTGCCGAAAAGTTTATACGCTTCCACCCAAATCGGCTGTCATCTTGCAAGTAAAAAGTAGCATTTTCCCTATGTTGGCCTTTGTTGCTTCACGCAAATATTTGCGCCACTTCATGAAATTTTTCATTTCTCAAAGTATCATCTACATGAGGTTTAAAATGCAATTTATTTTCTTAATAAATCTATAAGGAATGAAGCTAATTTTTGACCTAGATTATACGAGTAAATAAGATAAGAGTATTTTATTTCCAAATCAAGTCCCACAAGGGCAGAGTCATTACAATGATTAATTCAGAAGACAATACAGAACAATTAACAATTCATTAATAGTCAGATAAACATATAATATGTCCATATGATATACCAATTCAAGAGATACTGATAGACAAACTGGTTTCCAAACAATTATATAGATTCAATATTATGAAAGAAAACTGTCTTCAAAATGGCCAATGAAAGAAAAAACCCTATCTGCCAACTACACACCTGACATGTAATTATAACCTGCCACTTCTATTATGTTATTCTAATAAAATTAGCAAAATTTAAAAGTCAAAGTGCACGTCCACGCTCGTGGACTGGTGCAAATAGAACAAGTAGTGCTAGGTATTCTAAAAGTAAAAGGCACCAAAGGGACGATGCAATGGACTGCCTGTGAAGTTTCAATTGAACAAATTACAGAATTCTGTATCCTCCTCGTGATCAGTGCAGAAAGGCAAGTTAAACAATAAGTCCCCAACTTGCAAAAGTTCACCATAGGTACGGTGCATAGGACCACATATTCTAATAACCAAGTCGCGATCCATCCTTGTCCGGATAAAGCACAATAGCCAAATCAAAAGATCAGCTTCACACCTTATATAAGAAGTTTACCAGATACTCCGCTGATTGCTGATGTGTTCATCTTCTTTTATGAATAAACATAATTCTAAAATTGTTTCCTTATCTTCATTAGTTCATGAAGCCATATAGCTTTACTCTTCAGATCTAGATGTTTTTAAATTCTTGCAAATTTATTGTAATTTTCTGCATAGGAGTGCCTTTCGATCTCCGCTAAGAGAGTACCAACTGAACAGAAAGTGTATTTCATCCTCAACTTCATTGCTGGAGCACCTGGGACATATCTATTCATGACGAAGGGATACCAATCAATCTACCCTTTTCAATTGAGTAATTGGTTGAGCTGGAAAGTCGCAGCCTTGTAGACTCCTTCTCATTTCTCAAAAATATTGTTTGATATCCAAGATATCTTTTCCAACCAAGATAATTTTTAAAATAACATATAAACTTAATTTTTCCATCAGAGTGAGTGTTACGATATTTCTTCCAGTTCTTCTAAAAAGGACCTGGTTTATAAATGTCTCAGTAATTATTTCGGCTCCCTCCTTAGAGTTGGCTGGTTGAAATTTAATTTTTCAATTAACTTTTAGTGGAACACTATACCAAGAGGTTTTTTTATCTGCCCAATGTCTTTCGATTCAGTTAAAGGCATCATATAGCAATGGAAAAACTATTTCACATTTCAGCCGTATAATAGAATTTCAGCATGGCTTTAATTATCATTAAAAGTTATGAAATCGTCCCCAATTCTGATAAACACTGCAAAGTTTGTCGGTTTTGATGTGTGCCAAGAACTAAATTTGCCAAAATTTCAAGTTAATTTTTAGCTGTTAATTTAGATATAGTGTTCGAAGAATCAATGCCATTTCTGAACTTAGAGGGACATTCTATTTGTAATTAAATTAAACTTGGTGCGATTTAACATTTCAAAATAATCTGCTTTGCGTGCATTATAAAAAGCGAAAACTGCACCAAGTTATAGATTATATTTATATACACCTAAGTCAAACCATTAGCTTCGTATTCCTTAAAACAAGTATTCACCTTAAAAAAAAATGTTTCTTAATGATTTTCTTAAACATTTACATTTCAATATGTGTTAATACTTTAGGTCCAAGGTTACGGGAACACCCAGCCACCTTAAGGTTATAAAAATAGTCAGACAATACTTGAAATTAATTATTACATACTTAAGTAAAAATACAGGTTTTTGCATGAGCTATACAGATAAACATCACAATAGCCGTATCAGCCCTAAGGCTAATAACCTGTATCACGCCCTGCACAATCCATATCAAGCCCTCGCCATGCGGAACACCTCGTTCCGGAAACCCCTTTGCTTGTTTTACCGCCTTCATCATTTTCTGGTAGTATACACAATTTACAGACGAAACGTTAACATAAAGTATGATTAAAAATATGAACTTGGTTTTGATTGATTACTAAGTATGTAATAAACCTATCAATAAAGATACCTATTCCAAATCACACCCTGTATCAGCCCTCGCGACCAAAATCCAGCCCTCGGCCTCTCGGCCCTCGGGCTGATAGCAGTGTAGATCTGTGAAAGTGTAGGTGATTGTTTATTCCTATGTACGTGAGAGCAATGCCATCAGGTGTGTGGTTGGCTTGAAACCCTAAACGACCATGGCTAATATACTGTGGTAATTTTTGCAACTATCATGTACATGTACCTGTTTGTTGTTTCTATAAATACCCTAGCTACTATAAAGCTGAACGGCAATATCTATGAAACAACTGAATATACTCCTAATACCATGTTAAGGTCGCACTGATGTTGAACGGTCCCAACCACTATTTCTTAGTATTTTTACCCCCAATACTCTTGAATTCACGGAATCTCAAACTTTTTCTTTGGACCCATCCGAAATTCGAGTAACGAGGTTCGACTGTATATATACTAAGACACTGGAATATGTGATTACTCTTTGTACTGACTTTATAATTGATTAGGGTTTGATAGTCACTGACTTATCTCTTGTGTACTGACTTTATTATTATTAAGTTTGATTAACTGAACTCTTGTACTGACCTTTATAATTGTAAGTTTGATACTTACTCTTAATTACTGATTTATTATTTGTTTAACAGGTTTAGTACTTACTCTTCTGTAACTGACTTT
>CAJDSM010027861.1:2049-17572 GCA_903981925.1 Ostrea lurida
CCTTAGTCTCTGTTGAATAGCAACCCAGGTAACAGTCACAACAGCAACAACCAGTAGCGCAGAAACGCTGATAAGTATGATCGTTGTCGTTGAAACTAAAATCAATAGATCATTATCAAAATTTGTAGATTTAGATAGTTCATCAGTTCTCTCGTGTTTTCCAACTGTATTTATGTCAGCTAGAGTGCCTATAGGCTTGTGCTGTATGTTAATCATACAAAATACCAGTTTTGATTCACCAGATGTGCATTTTGACAAATTATGTCTCTTCATTGATGCTAATATCGAAATATTAGAAATCCAAATCTTTGAAGAGCTGAATATTCCCTTTATTAGGCGTTTTGTTGTTTTTAATTCTTATGAAGCAAAAATTCTAAATAAGAGAAAAAAGAATACTTGCTTGTTGTAGTCTTCAACTGATATATCAAAGACCTTTTCCTATTTACAATAAACATTTTCATTCCATTTGTCGATATATATATAGTATATTCAAGTGAAATCGAAATATAATAAATCACAATTTTCTACATCGGGGTCACTGGGTGTTTTTTTTTTTTTTTTTTTTTTGCTGGTCGTTTACTTATACAACCAGCCCTTGATTAAAATCCTGTCTGACAGTTTCTGTAACCTAATGTTCACTTGGGATTTTTCTGTCTTTCTGATCAAGAAATAAGGTCCATCGCGGGTGTGGCTAGTGGATGGGTAATGATTCCTCCTACGTGCCTGATCCCGCCTTTAGTATATCCAGGGGTGGTGTTTGCTCTTAATTTTACAATGAGATTGATCGCTGTTATCACCACCCTGTTTTGATAAACATTTGAACAGTTCTTACCAAGCTTCCATTTCAGTCTATTCATTGTCTTGATTAAACATTTCAGCATGAAAATAATATCATGTAATTCACTCTGGACAATTGAAAAAAAACAAGTCATTCTTACAAAACTTTGCGTGTTATGAGAGCTTCATATACCTTAAAGCACACTTTACGTAGCGTCGTTTTGTCATCCGTCTCAAATGGATTAAAAATGGTTTTTCTTTGTTTTCTAAATGAGATTTTTAGCATATTTAATCCCAACATATACGAGACATTTCTTTGGCATTTTTATTGTTGTTTTTGTTGCAATGATCAAGACAAAGATAACGAACAGTGATCAATCTTGTAAGTCCAAATTGAATACAAAACAAGAGTTCGGCAATAACGGACCCCAAGACACACGAGATGTGGGATCAGGTGCTTAGGAGGAGCAAGCATACCCTGTTGACCGATCACATCCGTCATGAGCCCATTGCCTTGATTAGGTAAACGGAGTAATCCTTAGTCAAATCAGTGAATCAATAGCAGTTTAACAATAGCTATGAAAAAACATTTCACCCAAGGGCAGACTACATCGTTGTAAAGACAATAGAAAATGCTGCCTTTAAACGTGACTGTTTGAAACGCCTCTGCAACAAAACTTGTTGTAAGTAGTCTGATATTTAATTGAGTGGTAAAATTAGAAATTCATATCAAATAAGGATTATCTCCTCAGCATAGCTCTGATCCTTCGAAGTTTTTGGCCCCAATCTTTTGGCACTACATTGTCACTTTTATAAGTTTTACTTTCATGTTTCATTTCCAACATTTCGTTTGAGCATCACTGAAGAGACATAATTTGTCGAAATGCGCATCTGGTGCATAAAATTGGTACCGTATATGATTTAATTGAGTTGAAATACTTACTAGTGCTCGATTGATCAGTTGTTTTCAAATCTGGAAAAAATAAATCTCATTTCAATCAGTATTTACAACAAGGTTAAATTTTCACTTTTTTATCGGTAAGTGTTAACATAATACATAAGATGAATCAATGTCGATGATTAAACTGACAAAAGAGTGTTCAGCTATATTTTCAGACATATTTGACAAAATTGCACAATTTCATTATGCAATAATTGCAAATATCCTGCCATTTCAATTAACGGGCACAAACAGATGTCAGGATTGTAAAACGCTATCTAACTCTGCACCAACGGGCCGATATTTTTAAAAGCGAAGTTCGAAGCTTTCTGCTGCTGATAACATTAAATATTTGTAACATGGAACCGTAAAACAACATGCACTGTTCCAAGTATTCTCTTATTTTCGGGTCGTTAGGCAAAGATTAACTATAGCTGATTTTTACCAGGCTCCAAAGCTGATACACAAATAACAAATATGTAACGAGGATGTGAGTTTATATGACTGTTGCAAGTAAATACTATAGTAAAATTGGAGTCTACAATTAACGTTTAAACTCACCAATGTCTATGGTAAGTGTACACAAACAAGTATGAGTTGCAAGGCCCAAAGCAGCACGGTGTATGGAGTATACGGTCCGGTAAACACGTGTGCTTAGGCTGGGGATTCACTAACAACTGCTATTGTTTTGGTTAGGGGCTATTTTCTCACATCCGCTGAGTGCGTGTATAAACAGCTCAACCTAAGTTAAGTCGCCAATTCACTACATTGACCACTTAAAAAAGCGCTGCACGACAGAATAGCTTGATTCATTAGATTACCCCATTCTGACTGAAGATCGATGCAAGTTAGTTATGAAACCATCATAGAAGATGGAATACTTGACATACGATTGAATATGCACATGGTACGATATGAAAGCACGCATGCGCTATGGAACGTGAAAGTAATACCAAGAATATCGATATAGACACAACCTTTCCTTCTACCGTTGTAATAGGACTTATTGCGTTGAAAGCACTTTAAAACAGAAAAGATTCTTGCCTAATACTGTGATCTTTACGTCTACAGCAACAGCCGAACAGTTGATTATATTGCAACTTTCCAACCGGTACCAATACTCGTGACCTGGGTTTAAAAATCCTGGGTCATAATATCCCATGGTACCTTCCCCGGGATCTGTTATATTGGCAACCTCTATCCATCCGTATTCATCTTTCCGTGATAAGATGAAGAACTGTTCTGGTCCACCATTGAAGTCTGATATCCAGGTCAGGTTAATGTAACCACTACTATAGGAGTATCCAGTGAAGTTCAGGGGTGGTTTAGGTTTGTCTACAAAGCATAAAATCATAAATATAGTTAGATGTTTCGTTGTACATACATCTTATTCGAGAATTTTACTCTAAAATATATAATACAATTTGTTTAAAAGGCTGCGCAATTCAAGGCATATAACCAAGGACAATTATGTATCTTTTGAGTCAATTCCAATCTACTCTAAGATTCTACAGTCTCATATAGTTGGTTGGTTGCATATTGCCCATCTTGAGAACAGTTCAATTAGCAATTACGGCATAAAACCAAAAACGGTAATTAGGTATATTTTGAGTCAATTCCAGTCTACACTAATACTTTACAGTCTCATATAGTTGGTTGGTTGCATGTTGTTTTATGTTCCTCGTGAGACAATTTCATTCATATGGAGACATCACCACGCCTACTGTGAATGATATCTCGGTTTGTGGATAATAATAATTATATTTTTGTCTACCTCAGTGCCCTAAGCGCTTTAATATACCTTGTTACTCCATCAGACCATAACAATCCAGAACTTTCTCAGTGCAATTCCTATTAAGGTTCTAGAACACTAACATTCTGACAATATCTTTCATTGTCTATAGCCAGGTATCCATTTTACACTAGAGCAGAGTGAGGAGATTCGTGTAAAGTGTCTTTCCNTGAGCAGAGTGAGGAGATTCGTGTACAGTGTCTTTCCCAAGGACACAATGTTGGCCCTGCCGCCGACAGATTTTGAATTCACGACCTCTCAGTTGAGAATCTGACAATATAACTACTAGGCCACAGACACACCAAGAGGGTCTCATCCATAAAGCCATCCCATTAAATAGCCTTTAACGCACTCAAGGGATGTGCAGGGCGTATTCTAACCCGCTTTACACAACGTAATTTCATGCTATGCATATGATCAGTTATTATATCGACACAGACTACTGGCATGAGTCATTAAGTTCCAAAAGAAGAAGTCTTTATTCTAAAGAAAGATGAAGAGAACTACAATCTCCAAATTATATATTATAGCTAGTTCATTACGACTATAAAAGCATAAAAACCAAATTTGAACACTGAAGCGAAGTATTCTAGATAGATGTATTTTTGGTCATAGGAGGGACCATTTTGTAATGAAAAATATTTTCATTCATATACAGCAATTAAGGCAGGACCCTACTCGACAATTTTTGGTAGAAGTATTTTTTTTAAAGTTATTTGATTAACGCCTTTTCAACCTAAAAAGCAAATCAAATACACATTATCAACGCTTATTTTTCTTACAAGAATCTCTAGAAGATATATTCATCAAACAATTTCAACCAAAATCAATAATTTTGCTGATCGCAAAATAATAATACTGTGTATTTATTATCACATATAATGCTTAAAAATCATAATTATTGTCATTTTCCTTAATTAATTAATAAAGATGAAAATGGAGGATACCAAATAAAAATTTTGTTTAACGATATGAAGTTCTTATTTAGAATACTATACTTACATATGTTGCATTTGAAACGTAAAAAACAATATAGCAATTCTAAGACTTTTTTTCTATGACTTCTGTAATAGGTTACCTTATCGATTACTAACATTCAAAAAAAGTTAAGAAAATATACTTCTTTAGGAAAATAGAGAAATTTACTTATTTGTTTTCCTACATAAAAGAAATGAAGCTTTTATATTCAAGATTTCGCCACATTATAATAATTATAATCTCTGTATTAAAAGTGCTTACATGCATACACTAAATTCTGACCAAATACTCTATCTATACCATTTTGTAATGCAAATGCAGCTGAAGACAAGGAACTGGTTTGTGTATGCAGTGAAATACCGTATACAGTGCAATGCTAATGAAGCATTAGCAATTGAACAAGGTACGCCTATTGGTACTTCGGTTACAAACCCATGATTGGGGACAGTGCAATAGGGCATGGCAAATGTTTGTTTTCGCCAAACAATTTGACAGTTAAAGGGACTGATTATATAACTCATTGCTGTTTTACCAGCTCAACATATATCCCTCTAATTTCTCCACTCTTTTCTTTCAAACGATAATACCCCCATTTCTCTTGCGACATTAATCTCATTCACAACGCAGCTGCAACATATGGTGCATACCACGTAGCGACATACAATTATACCAGATACGAAACATTAAAATAAAAACGGGTAACACAGATGACGATCTAATTTTCATTTGGTTTTTCATCTTAAAAAATACTTGAGGTACAATTACAGAGTCAGCATATCGGAAAGTCATTAGTGTTTATAATCATGGTGTTCTAAATTATAGGCATATTTTTACCTATGTCTCTAGTGTTTCGTATCAACTATTCATCAACACTTTACTAACTTTTGACCACGAGAAATTATGTTTAGCTTAATGAGATATCGGCTGGAGGCCGATGTGACCGTTTTCAAATCGATGCTATCTATGGTGAGCCGAGGGCCTTGTGTTTGTCGTTCTGCACATTTAGTATTATTATACCTCTACTCATTTTTCACTTTATAAAAGTAAATCGATTTAATTTGCTGATTCTCTGAAAATCACCGTAAAAAGGACTGATTCCCTGCAATACAGACTATCTCCCTGCCAAAAAGTGTGAAAGTCTGATGAACTAACACACCCCTAATTCGGAACCTAGCAATTTCTTTCAAGTTAAGGAAAAGTTCCGAAACGTTTCGAATTGCAAATAGAAATGCGTCATAGTTTTTCAGCCAATAAGTCATGGATTAGCGTCACGTGTTACGCCAGCGTTATTTGTTACGTCACAGTGCTTTGTAACGTTAGACGTTGTTTAGTAAACATGGCAACAACTTCAACGGCAATATTGAGGTTTTGATGATTTAAAGGAAAGTGAATTGGAAAATCTGTAGATGTGTTACAAATGCAAAGAAATTGTTGTACGCATCGTTGTCTTGTTAGAAACTTATAATGCACGCAAGAAAAAACATGGATTTATCAGATATCGAGCGACAGCTGGACTCCCAACGGATTTAATGGACTGTTTATCGACGAAAATTTATTATCTCTATGTTCAATTTGTATCGGTATAATAAAACAGTTAACGCCTCGGAAATAGTCTCGGCTATCGAGGAACTGGAATCTTGCTAACTCCTCAGTGATATGCGTTAACTGTATACTATTTATAGGATCTATGAGATATTATCACTACTATTTTGTCAGCCACATTCAATATACGGATGTGCCTCGGTTGTTGTAACAAGGACATTAAGTTTTTGTGAGTCATCTCTCGACAAACAACTAGCATCGAACCAACAACCTTAAATGGCCTGTATAGTTTATATGCGTCTCATTCATGTATAATAAAGAAGACGACATCTCTAAATAGTATCAATTTTTTGAGAGAAAATAAATGATATCATCGATAACAAAATTGCTAATAAAACCTTCTTCATTTATTGTGATGTTGAAGATGACTTTTCCATCATAGAGTCAATGTGTAATTTCCAAAATAACTATCGCTTTCCACAGGAATAGTGCTGACAATCCAGTAATTATAGCTGACAGATCCTCTTTCTCTTTCCTCGATCTCTGTTTTCTATATTAGATGTCGCTGGTCCAGTCCAGAACATTAAATTTGCAGAAGGTTTGGGATAGGAAATGATTGCTGCATTAACTGTCACTTTCACGCCAATTTCCACTCTTTGTTCCGTATGGGCTTTAAACCAATAGTCCGCATCAGTCCTTGGATACCTGATTATAAGGAAAATATTGAGGACATTTGTAAAGGATATTGTAAATTCCAGGTAGTTTGTTAATCTAAGTACTCCAGAATGTCGATGAAAATCCAATTAGAACTGCCTATAATTTCCAACCTCATTATATAATGGGCAAGTAATGGAATTATATAACAATTTAGAATATTTTCTCGAAAATTACGGATACCAATAAACCACTTCGAAACAGAATCTCATTTAAGAAATGACTGTTTATAATTTTCAAGTTTAACGGAGATTGAACTGATGTTGCCTATTTGCAAACTATATAATCCGCGTAGCGGATTATATTATGTTTTGCAAATAGGCAACATTGGTTCAATCTCCGGTAAACTTGAAAATTATAACAGTCATTTCTTATAATTAAATTTCCGACTATTTTGAAGTCATTAAACTTGATTTCGAAGCTCTGAATAACAAAATAAATTCAAAGTTCATGTCGTTAGAAATTTAGCTTCAACTGACATCACAATAAATGTCTCAATCGGAACATCACACGGCCTCTCCGGAAAAAGCCGAGTGATGTTCCGATTGCTTTGTCTGTGACATATAGAATTGTAACGTACGAAGTTCAGTTTACAGCATGAACCATAAAATTAGGGTTTACACGATATCAACCTGAAAAATGTATAGAACAGATAGGGAGACAGTGGCAGAAATTTAAATTATTATGAAATGGATAGCAAAATTTTCTATGAAAATTCCTCAAAATAACTCACAAAGAACACCAATAGTAACTTCCTTCTGCTTGCTAAGAAATACCGCGGAGCTTCCTGTACACCTGTAAATGTCTGTGTCTGAACATTGTACTTCCGGTATTGATACGTCAACCGCATTCGAGACTTGGCTTTCCAGAATTTTCATCTGTGAAACTTTGCTGAGACTAAGTCTGGGGGTTGGCTTTGCCTCCACCCTACAGGTCAAACTTAGCGATTCCCCCTCCTTGACATCCACAGATTCCTTTATCTTTCCATTTACATTCAAACTTGGCTCAGACAAGTCTAAGTCAGAAAAGAAAATTGAGGCAAGAAATCAAAATAATTTTTCCCAAATATATATAAAGGAAAACTTTGAACTTTGTACTAAAAGAAATCAGATCCCATATTTTAATATCCGTGTGAAAGTGTAACAGATTTTAAAGAACAAAACATTCAGAGGATATACATGAATACATTTTTCNTACTAAAAGAAATCAGATCCCATATTTTAATGTCTGTGTAAAAGTTTAACAGATTCTACAAAAGAAATGAACAAAACATTCAGAGGATATGCATGAATACATTTTTTTCTCTTGTTGATACCTTGTCGAAAGTTGACTATGCCAAACAAAATAGTAAGATGTGTTATTTTGAAGACACAAACAAGTTGTTGCAGGGCTTCAACATGATTTTTTGGCCATTATAATAATCTAGAGTGCCAGTATGGCCTGCCATTCAATCAAATGCTATCTGATGTGTTTCACAGCCGTTTTCCAAACCCGGATTACTCTGTTTGCCTCATGAAGACAATAGACCCACCGTAGGTGTGACAGGTGGACAGGGGATGCTTACTCCTTTGGCACCTAATCCCACCTCTGTTGGTACCAGTGGTCCTTGTTTGCCCAACTATTTTTGTATTTTATTTGGGATTACAAGATTGATCACTGTTCGTTATCTTACATACTATCAATAAAACTCTTACACATTATATGTAGTTTTATATATTGACGCGCTTTGTTTCTGGAAGCTGACTTTGCTACACACCGGAACGAAGTTTTGTTTCGGAACACGCGTTGTTTTAGCAATGTCCCTTTATTAGATTCTGCGTCTCTGATCCTTCCATTGGAGAGTTTGTACTTCCACTGAATGGAACAGGGCGGGTTACAATCAGCAGAACAGTGATACGGTCCTATGTAGTCTCCTTCCTTTACAGAGAGTCGCTGATTGACCGAAAGCGGAGGACGAATGATTATACTGCTGGGACCGACTGTAACAAGAATTATGCTTCTTAAGACCACGGAAAATTGAGTAACAAAATTCGAAATATACAGCGGTTGTAATCTCCATCCGTTACAGTCAAAACATTTGACGTCACAATGCAACGACCTTCAACGCCAAAGCCGATTCTTTCCAACCGTGGAAATATTCTCTCAGCACGGACCTGGATTGAAATTGACTTGCATTGATAAAACATATTCAGAACAAAGTCCAAAAGATATTAAAATTGGGGGAGGGGTTTTAAAATTCAATTTCAATCATTGAAAGAAAAACGTGTTAGAAAATTAGAAACTTAAAGCTTTAAAAATGTGTGAAACACTCATGCACAAATCGAAATAGGAATCAAATAAACTTGGAATCTACACGTTTGGGAGAAATCATTAGCAACAAAGCAAATCGGAAAGGGGTTATTAGTATACATACGTCAGATACTCATGATCTAGCCAATCATATCGTATCAAGCGCAAAGTGTTCATTCTGATATTTTGTCGTCCCGAAGAAAAGGGGTTCGAAAAAATTGTTAGTGTCTACACTGATTAAAAATTCACAGTCCGATATAAAGTTTTAAAAGAAATTTATAAATTGGCCATTCTTTTAATCGCACGCGCTCTCAATTGCAAATTCCCAGGCCTTACACTATTTATTCTCAAAACAATTCCAAAATGTACCATTAATGAAAGCTAGTGCCTGCGTTGAAGTTTTCATTTAGTTGGTGTTTCTTTTAATGTCAGATATGATACAATATACACATATAACTTAATGCAGTATGGATATTAACGATTAAAACGTTGCTAGTACACTGTAAATGTAATGGTCTTAATTACTATAATATTGGAAAAAGGTATGCATGAGAAATTTTGTAAATTAAGTTATATAATTCTGAAAACACCCTTTAATAAATATACGGGTGATACGATTGGTTTATTGGATTTCAAAAAGTTAATATTTAAAAATAGATACAGAGCCTGATCAGAAACTGCAGTTTNTTAAAAATAGATACAGAGCCTGATCAGAAACCGCAGTTTTGTAGTTTGATCAGCTAGACGGATTGAAATTGAATTCTAAAAAATGCCCCACCCCCCTTCTGGTTTTAATATCGTTTCGATTTCGTTCGGATTAATCTATCATTGCAATGCATCAATACAAACAAAAAGTGGATCAATCCAGGTTCGTGCTGAGAAAATTTTCCCACGAGTGGAAAGACTCTGGCATTCAAGGTGGTTGTATCGTGACGTCAAATGTTATGGATATTACGACAACTGTATATTTCGAATTTTCTTACTCAATGTTCCGTGGTCTTACTAGCTTACAGACCTCAGAACTAGGATATTTTCAGATGTAATCAGGAATCCTGTTATTTCAGTGTAGTTTCATCTGTGTGATACAAAAAGGCGAAGTTAACATTGTGTCAAACGTAATCATAATCAAAAAACATATACAAAATCGAGTGTAGGGCAACACGGACCTCCGACAAAAGCGAAGGCAGGATCAGGTGCCATGGAGGAGTAAACATCCTCTGCTGACCGGTCACGAATTTGTATGTGTTTTTTGGACTATGATTACGTTTGATACTTTGTTACTTCGCCATTTTATACACACCATAAGCAGGCGATAGTGGTACATTACTACATAGAAAAGAAAATTGACGATTGCAAAGTCAAAGTCATCACGTTTGCATATAATGTAGTTGTTAGTTCTGCCATTAAAGTCAATATTAATCCTCGGTTAAGAAATTTTACAAAATGCTTACTGACGTTACGTTATTTTTGCCACCTACGTTAACTGAGTTTACTTAGAATAAAATTCATTTCTATTAATGGATTATAAAATGATAAGTGTAGTACTTACACAAAACATTTATCTTGATTCCAACACTTTTTTCCGACATGATACTTTCTTTCGACTGGCAGGAGTACTGATTAAATCTGGTGTCTCTAGAAATGTTGAGAACTCTAAGTGTCATACTTGTCTCTGAATCCATGACGGTGTTGTTTAGGTACCATATATAGCTCAAAGATACATTCTCTCTGTAAAACAATGGGCGAGAGGTGGACTTACTGGAACAGGTCAATGTGACGTCACTGGTTTCGTATACCTTATAGATTCCCCCTATCCTGGGTTTGGCTGGTTTTCCTACGAATTGAATAAGATTGATATGGTTCAACATTAAGTTTAACAGTATGATGCCCCGAGAATATTGAGAGATATTAAAATAAGATAGGTAACATCAGACTTTCTTTGAACATATCTCGAAGATTCTTCTAGATCATGCAAAGGTACTATAAGGGGAAGGATTGTTCCATGAAATTTTAAAACAACGGAATATTTCAAAGAAACTACAACTGTTAAATATAAAATGGCGAAGTAACAATGTATTAAACGTAATCATAGTCCAAAAAACATATACAAAATCGAGTGTATGGCAACACGGACCTCCGACAAAAGCGAAGGCAGGATCAGGTGCCATGGAGGAGTAAGCATCCTCTGCTGACCGGTCACACCCGCCATGAGCCCGTAGTCAAATGAAAGTAAACCGGGTTACCTGTCGTCAAATCTAGTATGAAAATGACAGTCTAACAAAGGGTATGAAACAAATCAGTCAACATATGACTTAGTGATAATTTGTAATCGCAAACAAGGTAATCATAGCGACCGTAGAATTTGCGAAATGATGACTTTAATCGAGATTCGTTATAATCCTTCACTAATGTAAGATGTTGATGTGGCATGACCTACTGTAACTTGATGAATCGGTGTTGATTTTTGGAATCACACAGTGAAAAAAGTTATAAAGATTAGCGAATAGAAAATGCAACAAAGCGGTAAACATTCAAAACATATCTGAAGATGTTCTCCAATAAGTTGTAAGATTGATCTTCACTTTTTCAATTTCAGAAGCATTAACATGAAAAGAAATGGTCTCTCAATTTCCAATGCTTATCTTCACCAACACGTTGGAATTATCGTGCTTTGATTCCCCTTGTGTGTCATTGGTAATAATATGAACATATCTCTTGAACAACTGCAAGTTTGCCAGGACATTATACAATTATTGACTGTTTAGCAGGACGCCATCGCCGATTTTCATGTTGTAGCAAGGTTAGCACCGGGTGCATATGCTTTGTGATGTATCACTGCTAAACAGTCTCTAATAGAAAAAATTAAGAATAAAAAATTATATTTTGAAAACATTTCTTCGTTTAATTTTCGGTGTAAAACGTCATCAAGATCGGAACATTTTTTTATACAAAAACGAGACGGTAATATTTCGATTATGACGTCATAATAAAATAATGCAAAAACATAACGTCAAGCGTAAACATTTCGTAACTTATTTCTGCGCTATTTATCTTCTAAAGGGAGACAACACCGTTGTCACGCCGCTTGTGAGGGAGACATTACGAATTATCACCCTTCACGTTCACCAGCTCTAGGCCAATGAAATTGACTGTATCATTCTGAAGGATAATGAATAGCATTAACAGTCTTTTCTTCTTTTAAAAGTTAAGAAACACCATGTATTTTTTTGGTTTTTTTTTTTTTTTGTTTTTTTTTTTTTGTTTCTTTTGATAAAATAACCATTGATCAAATATATTACGTCTTTGTATCAAACACTAGTTTATCAAAACCATCGTGCTTTTTTAATCTTTATCTCTAGAAATTCTAAAACACGGTGTTTTTTATACGAATTCCATTAATGTAAAGGCAAAGATAACGAACAGTGATCAATCTCGTAAGTCCCAAATATAATACAAAAACAAGAGTTGGGCAATCACGGACCCCTGGACACACCAGAGGTGGGATCATGTGCCTAGGAGGAGTAAGCATCCCCTGTTGACCGGTCACACCCGCCGTGAGCCCATAGTCTTGATCAGGTAAACGGAACAATCCGTAGTCAAATCAGTGTGTGAAAAACGGCTTAACAATGGCTATGAAACACATCAGACAGCATTTGACTCAATGATAGGTCATATGGATAAACTAAATTGTTATAACGACCATAGAACATAGGAAATGCTGCCTTTAAACGTGACTGTTGAAGATTGTAGATTTTAAATTAGCTTAGTTTTAAAAAAAAATGCATTCGCACAAATGTCTAAAAAGGTTTGAAAATTCAGTTTGGCTGCTCGATACTTTATCTGAAAACATTGAATAAAAGAGAGGACATATGCGATTACACTGTTCATGTAATATGTATGATGAAATGAAATATCTGTATTCTAACATAATAGCTTTAAAAGCAAGTGAATAATTTCCAAGTCGATGTACTTGTACAGTTTTAATTTTCGTGATCGATGAATTAAAAATACCAGTCAATTAACAAATTAAATGGCTGTACTCTCAAACATAGTTTAAGAACATCATATATTTTTTCTTGCTAGAATAATCAATTTTTTCTAGAAAATTTAATTGAAACAGTATTTCAGTTAATGAATGGTACAGGTACAGCCTATTTTAGCATTCTAAATATCAATATGCCACCGATTAATGTTCATATCTAGCTCCGTGATTTAATTTGCATAACCCATGCCCAAGTAATAAATGTTTAAACATAATGTCCCGATAGCATGACTTAATGCACCTTTAATTTGAAGAGTTTTACCGTTGGTAATATGGAGTATCGTAATGATATGTGTGTGCTTTATGTGTATTTCTCAATCAAATTATTCTTATCATAGGTTCGTGACGGGTGTGATCGGTCGACAGGGGATGCATACTCCTGCTAGAATCATGATTGCACCGCTCGTGTGTCCAGGAGTCCGAGTTTGTTTTGTTTTCTATTTGGAACTTACAAAAGTGATCACTGTTCGTTATATTTGCCTTTATATAGACTCCATTAGCAACCACAAAAAAAAGTGCGAAGGTCACTTTGTGGAAACAAGCACAATGGAGAATTTGAATTATAGTATACTGAGAAGTCATTATTGCCCTTTATAAACCAACATTATGTAAAGGCAAAGATAACGAACAGTGATCAATCTCGTAAGTCCTAAATATAATACAAAAACAAGAGTTGGGCAAACACGGATCCCTGGACACACCAGAGGTGGGATCAGGTGCCTAGGAGGAGTAAGCATCCCTGTTATAATAATTATAATTATAATCATAATTCTTCACCATTTCATTCACCATTGGAATATAAATTCTATTTTGTCTTTCACATCTTAAACATTTGCAGCTGTGATATAAAGCGTTGGTTGATTTTCTTACCTCTCACCACAAGAATTACACCCTGTCCACTTCTGGCATCAGTCTCTGAAGTTCCACCTCCATAATATCCACCATCCATCAGTGTTATGTTCCTAACCTCAAGGATTATGTTGGTGGAGTTGTAGGGTCTGGTGTGGTAAACGTACTTTTCGGGATCAATAGAAGTTGTACCAATATCTCGTACCTGAGTTACTACTTTGCTCTTGTTACCATCAAAATGATAGATTTTGTACTTTCCGCTGCGTGGAAAACTTGTCTCCGTCCATTTCAAGCTCCTTTTCTCTCCTTCTTGGGAATCAATTCGTAGCACTTGAAGCAAAGAAAACACACAAAAAAGTCTTACTTGAAAATAACATTGCTGAAATTAACTAACAACATGAAATAGTTTACAATTATGGAATGCTTATCATTTGTTGATGTATTATAAAGCGAGGCCAACTACTAACAAAAAAGTTGATGCTGCAGGGTTATAACGAATCTCGTTTAAAGTCATCATTTCGCAAATTCTACGGTCGCTATAATGACCTTGTTTGCGATTACAAATTATCACTTAGTCATATGTTGGTTGATTTGTTTCATACCCTTTGTTAGACTGTCATTTTCCTACTAGATTTGACTACGGGTAATCCCGTCTACTTTATTTCGACTAAGGGCTCACGGTGGGTGTGACCGGTCAGCAGAGGATGCTTACTCCTCCATGGCACCTGATCCTACCTTCGCTTTTGTCGGAGGTCCGTGTTGCCCTACACTCGATTTTGTATATGTTTTTTGGATTATGATTACGTTTGACACAATGTTAACTTCGCCTTTTTGTATTTACATGTATTAAGCAAGTTTCTATCGACAGATACCGATTTCCATCGTATTTTTAGTATACATGTATCTCTCATTAGGTCGAATTTCACTAAATCCCTTGTCAAGTACCGATTTCAGCATAGCATTATTTGTATTCTAGACAACAAAATTGTGTTCTTCTTAAACTAAAGGTAGTGACGGTAAAATTAACCATTGATTGAATTGTTGTACAGAAAAAAAATTCGGGGAAAAGCACTGAGAGTGCTCAAACAGAAATCTTGTTCACAAGAGACACATGTACTTTAAAAACTCAATATCATTTTCTGTGGTTCAAGAGTATATCACTGGATATTACTGTAAATAGTGCTTGACACTTGTTTAAGTTTTGTTAATGCTATGTATACATCAATGGTAGAGAAATGTGATATCAAACACAAAATATAGATGTAAATAATCATTTGATCAAACGTTTACCCTACACTCGATTTTGTACGTGGGCTTTTTTGGACTATGATTACGTTTGATAATTTGTTACTTCGCCATTTTATTGATAAGCATTTATCTATCAACACCTTTAATACTTGACAGTGGTAGTTTGTAATAACATCATATTTTGACATTTCTTCCACAATAATATGCATGAGGGAGATACTCCAACGTTTCAGGAATTTTATATGTTGTGTGACGTTTTTGTATCAAATTGAGGTAGTAAGATACCGTCTAACTAAGTTTATGATATCATTTGGGATGGACCATTCATCAGCAGTTATATTCACCCAGGAGT
>CAJDSM010027862.1:6917-26838 GCA_903981925.1 Ostrea lurida
ATTCAATTTGTACGTATATACTCGCCTATAAGTCGGTTCCCTATAAGTCGGTTTATTTTTTAGATCATTTTGAAGTTTTTGCCATTGACTCGCCTATAAGTCGGTTCAACTTTTTGCCAGAATCAGTTGACAATTTCAGATCAAAGTACACTGATTTTGCACCTGTTTCAAAAAATATTTTGAAAATGATGCCAATTTAATTATCTTTATCCAAAAATCAATATCGTGTCAATTATCTTATATTTACCTGGTTCAATAATATTTTTATATCTCTATTTCAGACTAATTTTCTGGACGATGAATTGATAATTAGTCGTAGTTGTTTTCAAAATTTGTTACCAATGATTGAGTTGCTCTATATTTTGCCGACTAGAAAAATACTGATCTCACGATGACTCGCCTATAAGTCGGACATAGACTTTTGGACCAAAATTTTACTCCCAAAAATCCAACTTATAGGCGAGTATATACGGTACTGTGTCCATATGAGGTACTGTGGAATCATTTTAATTTGTGGGGACCAATGTTCGTGGATAACCAAAATTGTGCTGGTTCGTGGGGACGTAATTTCGTGGATAATTGATATATAATGCAAATGGCATAATATCTATAAAGATTAAAAGGAAAATAAAACATGTTCGTGGGGACGTAAATTCGTGGGTAAGAGTGACCCACGAAATCCACGAACATTGGTCCCCCACGAACAATGATGATTTCACAGTACATGTATTTCAGGTCAAAAGAATGTACAAAAATACTGAGAAAACCCATGTTGCACATTCAGGCAAATTAAGTCATTCTTGTAATTGTATGATGTTTTCAAAAATATTTCTCAGTTTTCCAAATGATTTTATCAAAGTATAGATGTCGTTTGTGATTTGTGAGTACTGTGATTTGTATGGTTATTTTTCAGCTGTGTGATTTGTGAGCTATTCACGGAGGGCACTCCCCCGTTCGATTTCTCCCAGTTACTGGCCTACAGAAATGGAGAGTACAGTCCCTGGAAAGTCCTGGAGAAAATTGATGACAGTTACATCCGAGTAAGCCTGGGTTAAATTCATGTATAATGTGTGGTGTAGAATAAACGGCAGTACTCTACTTGCATGATTATGAATATGTACCTAATAGAATGACTCCATCTTCTATGAATTTTATGCTAGGCTTTCCTGTGGTGTGTCAGTTGATCTAGTTTACATAAGGGTGCATCCTTACCTGACCTGGCTGAGGTGTTTGTAAATAATGATGTACTTGTACACTTTATTTGCAGGACTTGGTTCGTCACATGATTAAAAAGGAACCCTCCCACCGTCTCTCAGCTGAGGAGTATATGATTCAGCAAAGGGGAAAGGCCTTCCCTGAGTACTTCTACACATTTCTTAAAATCTACCTTCAACAGTTTGTGTCTACCCCACTTATCATCCAATTGAAGAATCACGGTAAGAATGGAAATCTACCACACTCCCACCCCCACCCTCATTTCTCCAGATGACAGAATCAGCAGGTAAGAATGGAAATCTACCATCTCCCCACCCCCTCATTTCTCCAGATGGACAGAATCAGCAGGTAAGAATGGAAATCTACACCACACTCCACTCATTCCTTCTTCCAACTGACAGAATCAGCAGGTAGGAAGGAATATCTACTCACACTCCTCTCTTGGCCTTGGATTAAAACCTGTTGATTATTTGTAACATTGATTAAAGTAGTTTAATATCTTACATGTATAGAAGGAACTTCTTTTTTTTTGAGTTGAAAATCTTAGGAACTGTTTATGTGGTTTTAGCTTCATTAACATATATCGTTTATTTTTAAGTCCTATATTTTCTCTCTTTTTTTTTAGGATTAAAAGGGATTTTCCGAGGATTATAAAGAGTCTTTGTCCCCAGGAGGAGAGATCAGAAGACAACGTCGGTCTGGTCCTCATCATCTCCCTTCTGGGATCTAGTGCCAGGAAACTTCATGTGAGATATACCTAGTCTGTTATCTATGAGGGTAAAGTAGAAAAGTAATGTCTGGGTTATCCAAGTCGTGTAGTGGTTAACACACTCACTTCTCACGGCTAAAACCCGAGAGTCCTCGTGATCAGGAATGGTTGTTGGTGAGGGGGTATGGTGGTCACCTGCTCAGACATGCAAATCTCCTCTGGGTACTCTGGTTTCCTCCCACAAAATGACCCTCTAGCACCAGCATCCATGCAAATTGATAAATTACAGCTAATGTGTAGCTAAAGTTTATTGTTGTTTGTGTGTCCAACTTTAATACAAAAATAGATAATTATTATCATAAATTGTCATACATTTTTTCTTTGACAGAATAAGATATTCAAGAATGTCTTGTGTTTACATATACAATCAATGTATTGAAGAATGGAACTGCACACACAATTTTTCAGTAAATATACATGTACTTGTGTGTGGATGCCAATATATGTTGTGTATTTTAGTTTTTTGTCCATTTTTGATTTCAGTTTTGTAACAGTAAGCTGACCGCTTTGCAGCTCTTACTGGAAACCTCCAAGTTTGTAACAACTGACATCATACTGGACCGAATTATTCCATACATGGTAAAGACAAACTGTCTGAATTATTGATACACGTTAACAGTGTTTGACCTTACCTCTGTCTGTCAGTCTGAGAATGGCAAATAATCTGGAGGATCAATGAACTCGGTCCATCCATTGTGGTGATAAAAAAAAAAAATTATGTTAGGTTTAAGAATACTTTCACCTTTAACAGATCAGTTAGAAAAGTAAAATTTGAAAGGAAATTAATTTCATTTTCATTAGAATATTGTTTTAAGAACGAGTCAGGTGACCTACATCCTGAGAACCCCAACTTGTACCAATGTTTTAGATGCAGCATCTGATGTTACTGACTTTTTGTAAAATTTGGAGAAAGGAATTGAGGATAATAATCTGATTTCTCTACTCACTGTCTAATATTTCTGAATTATCAAAGTCAATTCTCAAAACTTGCATTTGAATATATAAACACCGGTAATACATAGATTTACATTTTATCTTGAGTCACAGTTGTCAACAATTACATGTAAATTTCTCAAGCAGTTGCAAGGGTCAATTGAAAGCCTAATTATTTTAATATTGTAGTAGTATTGTTTGTAGTTTTTGGTTGAGCTTTCCGGAAAAGTTTCTACAGTTTTTAAAAAGGATTGATTCTGTTGATTTTCAGCTGAGTTTAACCAATGACCAGTTCCCGCGAGTGAGAGCCGAGGTGATTCGAGTGGTCACTCAATGTCTAGTGGACGTCAACTCCATTCCACGGAGGTCAGTACTGGTGATGACTCTTTAAAACCCCAGCTGTACATTTTTATGTCTTGATGAATTTTAGCTTTGGTTGAACTCATTCAAATGTTTTGATATTGTAATTGCAGTGATGCCAATGTATTCCCCGAGTATATTTTTCCAAATATAGTAAGTTCATGCTTCATATTGTACATGCATGTACTATGTACAACTGTATTTTTGCTGCTGTTAAATTTTTACTACATGTATATTCCCTTCATAACAAAACTGAAATTAAAACTCCAGTGAATTGATATTATCCATAGCATCAATGTAGAATGAAATTAAAAATCTGTGTTGTGTAAACTACTTATTATTTGCAACAACTCTATTTTGCAATTTGTCCTTTATAAACCATTTTGTTGGTGACTATTTTCTGCAATGGAGATAAATCATATAAGTACGCGGGCCATTAAGGGACTGGTTTGTGACGAGCAGTATTCACAAAAACAAGATTATCGCAATGCAACGTCACAAAAAATTTATCACATGTGAATAAAAGTTGATTTACAGTCAAATTTTATAAAAATGATTTTTTCAGTAGATTTAATAAATTTTAGATGAAAACACCTTGGAGTGAGATTAAATCTGTATTCAGTATATAGAATTAGTATGTAATTGGTATGGTTCATATAGTTCCATTGTTGTAAGCTATGACCTTCTTTGTCTTACCCTGATACGTAATGCTGTGTTCTAATTTTAACAGACCCACTTGACACAGGACCCTGTGGTGATGGTTAGGGCCACGTATGCTGAGAACATTGCCAAGCTGGCAGAAACAGCTCTCAGGTAAACACATCGCATAGCCGAGGGCAAGCTTTTGGTGTACTGGACCTAGTTGCACGAAAGTTAGTTAAGTTTAATTGACAGTTAACTTCCCATTAACTAGTACATGTATATAGCATTAACTAAACTTAATGTCATTAAACTTAACTAGCTTTCATGCAACTGGGTCCAGGTCATTTGTGTGAAATCAGCTGTAAAGTTAACTTCTGTTTTTAATGAAAAGTATCCAGGTGTTCTCACCAAATAGGGAATAGATTGTACGTGCATACTGTATGTATAGCATTGACATTTGTGGAATAATCTGGAAGGTGGGCTTGTGGGAAGCTATTGTAGATAATTTAATTTTACTTGTTACAAGCAATTTGATTGGCTGAAACAAGATTGAGCACCATCAATTATTTTGTATAACCTAACTTGCTCTTTATGACATCCTAGAATGACGTCACAATGCATTTGACGGTGTTGTTTCTACTGTGTTGCTACGGCAAAATTCGTCCGCCTCATGGAAAATCCTTATTATCTCGCAAGTTATTCATCACATAATGTTAAATGCAATTTTCTGAATTAAATTATAAGGAATGAAGCTAATTTTGACCTAGGTTATACGATATAATCTAACTAGGTGCAGTTATTATAAAGCGTGAATTGCACCAAGTTAGATTATATCGTATAACCTAGGTCAAAATTAGCTTTATTTCTTATATAACTTGTGTCTTTACCATTGAGAAATGTTTATGCATGTGTTATTTAAAGGAAGATTCACAATTAAATTGAAGTATTAAATTTTTGTCGTTGTTCATTTTGTAATTCCTTGGAGTTGTAAAGTTGTGAATGATGGGTCGTTTTTAAGCTGTAATTCTTTGGATTGTAATTTTTTAATAGTGGAACAGATTCGCAATCTTTAGATATTGTTAGGTAATTCCTGGGGGCTTTGAATTTGTTAATGATGGAACAAATTCTACACCTGTAACTTGTGCAAGGTACCTGTACTTTCTTTTGGCTGTGAATTTGATGAAATGTTAGGATAGATTCTTAAGCTTTAAATATGGTTCAGTAGTTCCCTTGATGCTGTGAATTTTTTAATGATAGGACAGATTTATTTAGCTTTAACTTTTGGAAGACAATTCCTTGACATTGTAAAGTTGTGAATGGTAGGACAGTTTCTCTAGCCATAATTATTGCATGGGAGTACCTTTATACTGTAAACATGTTAATGATAGGATGTTTTTGGCTGTAAATATTGCAAGTTAATACCTTTGGGCTGTAAACTTGTCAATGATTGATCAGATTCTTATGCTGTACCTACATGTAGTGCTAGGCAATTCCTTGGAGATGTAAGAAAAATCTATATCCACTAAATCCTAGAAATTTTACAGCATTGCATATTATTCTGAATAAATCATTCTGGCTTTTTTTTTTTTTTTCAAATGACAGTATGAAGTACATGTATGTTTTTGATAATACGTGGCATATGATTTGGTTCTGTAGAGTTTTGGAGATGACTCAGAGAATTGACCTAGAAGGGAGTGAAAATGAAAAGGTTGTAGATGGTCTTTTGTATCAGGCAAGTAGAAATACCAAATTCCTAGACTTCTGTAATTAGAAGTGATCAATAATTCATTGAGTTCATATAGCCAGAATCATCCAATAATTCATTGAGTTCTGTATCATGTGACCAGAATCATTCAATAATTCATTGAGTTCTGTATCATGTGACCAGAATCATCCAATAATTCATCGAGCTCTGTATCCTATGTATGTATTATATATCTAATTTATAGAGAGAAGGGATTGAGAAAACTTTAGGTACAAGTAATATTTTTTTTTTAGAAAGGCACAAGTTTGAGAATCCCCTTACATAAGGATTGGATTGGATGATATAGCTTCGCAAGGGTGGGGGATTAGTTGATGTAACTTGACAAGGGTTGGTGATTGGTTGATGTTTAGCTTAACATGGGCAATGGGATTGATTGACACCATAGCTAAACAAGGGCAGGGAGATGATTTCATATGCGAGGCTGTAACAGTGGGTTAAAATTCAAAAGTGCAAAATAGTTAACAGATTTCTATATTCATGAATCAAAATCTGTTTGAGGTACAAAGCTATGACCTCTATCCTATTGAAGATTGTAGTACTACATGTATGTGCATTATTTAAATCTGACAATTTGTTTTATTCCAGGCTAATTATGACATAGAGCTTTCTTCCCTACAAGAAGCTGTCAACAGAAGGTTGTGACCCTGCTGAGTGACCCAGACAATAGTGTCAAACAGACATTACTCGAGAACGGGATTACAAAGCTCTGTGTGTTTTTTGGCCGCCAGAAAGGTACAAAATTTACATTGTGTGTAAACAAAGTATCAATGAATCAAGTACACCCAACATAATGTGAAAACAAAGTATCTATGAATAAAGTACAACCAACATTATGTGTACAAAAAATTATCTATGAATCAAGTACACCCAATATTTTTTCCATGGATGAAATGTAGGTGATGTAATTGTTGAGTTGACTTTGGAGAAGTGTTAATCATGGCTATATTTAATTTTCAGCCAATGACGTTCTTCTGTCTCACATGATTACATTCCTCAATGACAAGGTCAGTGCTTTCATTTTCAGTTTCTTGAGAACATTGTGCCAGTATTTATTTAATCATTGACAAAAAGATTCTAATAGAATGATGTATGACCGGATCTGGGAATTTTTCAGAATGACTGGCATTTGCGTGGCTCATTCTTTGACAACATTGTTGGGGTTGCAGCATACGTCGGCTGGCAGAGCTGCTCAATACTAAAACCTCTCCTGGAACAGGTAAGGAACTGAGGAAGTGATATCAAAGGGGGTACTCCAGACCTCTACAAAGGGGGTACTCCAGAACTCAACAAAGGGGTACTCCAGACCTCTACAAAGGGGGTACTCCACACCCACACAAAGGGGTTCTCCAACCCAACAAAGGTACTCCATACCCCAACAAAGGGGATACTCCATACCTTCAAACAAAGGGGTACTCCATACCCCAAACAAGGGTAGGTACTTCCATACCCCAACAAAAGGGGGTTATCCATACTCCAACAAAGGGGGTACTCCATACCCCAACAAAGGGGGTACTCCATACTCCAACAAAAGGGGTACTCCATACGCCAACAAAGGGGTACTCCATACTCCAACAAAGGGGATTACTCCATACCCCAACCAAAGGGGGTATTCCACACCTCAACAAAGGGGGTACTCCACACCTCAACAAAGGGGGTACTCCACACCCCACAAAGGGGGTTACTCCAACCTCAACAAAGGGGGTACTCCACACCTCAACAAGGGGTATTCCACACCTCAACAAAGGGGTACTCCACACCTCAACAAAGGGGATACTCCACACCTCAACAAAGGGGGTACTCCACACCTCACAAAGGGGTATTCACACCTCAACAAAGGGGGGTATTCAACCTCAACAAAGGGGGTACTACACACCTTCAACAAAGGGGTATCCACACCTCAACAAAGGGGTACTCCACCTCAACAAGGGGGTACTCCACACCCTCAACAAAGGGGGTATTGCACACCTCAACAAAGGGGGTATTGCACACCTCAACAAAGGGGGTGCTGCACACCTTAACAAAGAGGGGTATTGCACACCTCAACAAAGGGGGTACTACACACCTCAACAAAGGGGGTACACACACCTCAACAAAGGGGGTACTCCACACCTCAACAAAGGGGGTATTGCACCACCTCAACAAAGGGGATACTCCACACCTCAACAAAGGGGATACTCCACCCTCAACAAGGGGATACTCCACACCTCAACAAAGGGGATACTCCATACACCCAACAAAGGGGGGTACTCCACACCCTAACAAGGGGGTACTCCACACCTCAACAAAGGGGTACTCCATACCCTAACAAGTGGGTACTCCACATCAACAAAGAATCCACCTCAACAAAGGTGGTACTCCATACCCCACAAAGGGAACTCCACACCTCAACAAAGGGGTACTCCACACCTCAACAAAAGGGGATACTCCACACCTCACAAAGGGATTGACTCCACACCTCAACAAAGGGGGTACTCCACCCCAACAAAGGGGGTTACTCCACACCTCAAACAAAGGGGGGTACTCCACACCTCAACAAAGGGGGGTGGGGGGGGGGTACTCCATGCCTCAAGAATACTCATCACAAAATACACATATCTTTTTATGTGTAGTTGGAGATCTGGGGACATATAGTTTTTTTGTCAATCTGTCTGTTTGATTTGTTTATCAGCAAAAACTTTAACCTTGCCCATTACTTTTGAATTGTGAGTGATAGGACTTTAATATTTCATAACGTTTATTCCTTGTGACAAGACCTTTCTTTTGGTACCAAAAATTTTTAACCCTGTCACCTCCAATGTAATTAAAATTAGCTTCTGGAGAAGCTATAGTGGATTAAAGACAGCTAATGGAGTTTAACCAATTTTTGAAAAACTTTAACCTAGGCCATAACTTTTGAGTTGTTTGTGATATGGTTTTTATATTTCAAGTGTATTTCCTTTGACAAGACCTTTTTGGGTACTTTAATTACTTTGCTGCCATATGAGGGCCTCATGTTTCACAAACACATATTGTTATCATATAGAGGGCCTCAATACAATATTGTGCATGTACATCTAAAACTTTTATCGACTATTTCAGGGGCTGAGTGATGCGGAGGAGTTTGTGATCCACAAAACATTGAGAGTTCTACAGTCTCTTACAGAATTAGGTCTCATACAGAAAGCTATGCTGCAAGAGTTCTTGCATGAAGTTGTCCCATTTCTAGCACACCCTGTAAGTAATCATTCTTATAACATCTTATCTTGGTCATAGCTCTAACTTAATGATACCAATTTTACACAAACTTACTTGGGGCTACGTAATACATGACCATATGTTTCTATCAGTGTTCTTATTGCATATATTATGTTACTTTTTTTAATGATAGTAATGATAATAGTTTATATAGAGTGCTCCGATTAGTGTATTACACGATTCTTCCATGGGGCCATCTAATTTACATGTAATACAAAATACAACTGTATTAAATTGCACATAACACATATTGATATTATATCTATATATTAGGGATGTCAATTTTACTCGGATAGCTTACTCGAGTACTTGGAGTCTTTAGTCGAGTGATAGTTGGATACTCGGTAAAAAAAAAAAGGGGGGGGGGGCTGACATGATTCAAAGTCATAAGTCATACCTCAGCGCACATGAATAGCGAAGTTCACAGGTGAAAGGCTGTTTATTTTGATGGCCGTTCAGAAATTTGTTCAGCTGAGTCAACTACACATGTATTGCTATAACACGACAGACAGGCTTGGGGTTTACCTATATTAAAGTACAGTAGCATGAAAAGTACATCAATTTCCAATATAAGACAGAAATGCATCCCAATCTATTTATTTTTATCTTATTTCGTTGTTGTTTTTTTTTTTTTTTTTTTTTTTTTGGCCAAAATAAACATGGGGCATACTTTTCTCTGAGAAAATTCTAGGAGTGCACAGTGCAAGTTTTTCATGAAAATTAACACAACCTTCAAGAAGTGCAAATATACGAGGGGTGCTTTATACTATAGGCCCATAATTGATTCATTACCTGGGGGCTAGTTCCAACTGAATCACTGACTTGTGACTGAGAAGTAGATAAACGGTCGTTTTTCTTTTGATAATGAAATGTTGTTCAAGCAACAATCAAAATGTACTATGGCATAAAACATAAGGTCTCTCCAATGAATGATTTACAATTTCCAAACTGATACATGCAGAAAAACCAGTGATATGGTACATGTGTATGTGTACAGTTTTCTGTTTTATATAAAGGGGATCTGGATTCGTCAGGGAGCCATAGGATTTATCTCGGCCATGACCAGAACCTTCAATATTGCAGACATTCACTGTAAAGTCCTACCTGCTCTACAGCCGTGTCTGAAGGAACCCATTCTGCAGGTGGACAAAGAGGTAGGACAATTTATCATCGTACAGAGACATGAAATAGACACATGCAGAAACACACTGGAATCATTAAGAATAGAAATGCTAGTATTAGCTAAACCAGTCCATTTCTTTACACATATAGTGGAGATGGTAGCTAGGACTTCACATTGGGTATTTGTAATCATGCCATTTGGCTGTGTATCCCTCTCGTTGCCTTTTACAGTAGGGGACTTTTGTTAAATCAGCTACATGGTTGTTAGACTTTGTATAAGAAAATGCTACGTCAAATCTGCACTAAATCACAGAGAGCGTCTCTTCCACTAAATATTTTATGCACTATAGATATGCACTGTAAGTATGCAGTAAGATTAATAGTTGTTAATGAAATTAAATTTGCAATTTTCCTCTTGTTTCCAATATTCTGCAAATTACGTTGATTCCAATATTCTGCAAATTACGTTGAAAAAAAAAAGAATTCAAAATGCTTGTATTTATCAGCGCTTCCATTTATTTTGCAAACATTCTTAGCAGGGTTCGTACGGGTGCTTGAAAACCTTGAAAATGCTTGAATTTTGCATTGTCAAATTCAAGCCCTTGAAAATGCTGGAAAAACAGCAGAATCTCCAAAAGTGCTTGAAAAGTCCTTGAATTTCACACATTTGCAACAGTATATCCAACTGGAGAAAATAAAAATTTTATGTTTTGAATACGCAGTTTGCATTTTGCGTGTTTCTGTGATTATCACCGTGAGCACACTTGGGGAAACAATTTCGGCTGCTATGTTGACACTGAAATGTCATTGCATCTATCTTTGAAATTCGGGAAAAAAGTGCTTGAAATCTTGCCTAATAGTCATTGAAAAGGCTTGAAAAGTGCTTGAAATTTTCACAGGGAAAGGTGTACGAACCCTGTCTTAGATAAGTTACATGCAATTACAAGTTCCATGCTAATATAGGTGCCTCAGTTATATACATGTCAGTCCTAGAAGTTGTCTCTAAGTGTCGACTGTCTCTAAGTGTCGTCTGTCTCTAAGTGTCGTCTGTCTCTAAGTATCGTCTGTCTCTATCGTCTGTCTCTCAGTGTCATCTGTCTCTATGTGTCGTCTCTTCCTAAGTATCGTCTGTCTCTATCGTCTGTCTCTCAGTGTCATCTGTCTCTAAGTGGCGTCTGTCTCTAAGTGTCTTCTGTCTCTACGTGTCGTCTGTCTCTAAGTGTCTCTGTCTCTAAGTGTCATCTGTCTCGTTTTCACTGCCGAGGAGTAATACACGCATTTTTGTTGCCTCCGTTATGAAGTTGATTGGTGTTTGTTTAAGTGAAGTGATGTATGCCTGTAGAGCCAGGTCCAGATTCCCAGCCAGCTGATGACAGATCCCTAGGATTTCCCAGGCAATGTCTCTGGTGTGACTCACAATATACTGGCCAGAGTCACTAGAAACCAGGGTATGTAACTCCTGCAGGGACCGGTCAGATAGTGGACTTTTTTTTCTGTGGTGACACAGGAAGACAAGAAACAGATGGAAAACAAAAGGGGAGATCATTAGAGCTCTTCTTTTTCTTGTTTTCTCAAGGAGAGACAACTCAACATCTAGTTCGCAGAATTGTGTGAATAGTGGAATGTGAATGTCAAATGCCATAGCCTCCTTCATTTTCTCAGCCATGGGTTTTCCTAACATTTCTCTGGTATATGCTTTCTTATTTTTGTATTCATTCCAGTAGAATACATGTTTCTGATAAAGTCTTGCTTTTGCCTCTTCTAAGATCTTTAAGGAATATTTGAATTTACCATCGAGATATTGAAACAGTGCTAAATAAAGATTGTCACTAGCACAGCCAAACTCTGAGGTTAGCTTTAGTAGTTGAGATCCAACTCTCTTGTGCTTTCTGTAAGTTTGCCTATTTCTCTTGCATTTTACTTCACAGCTACAACTGAATTGCTCTATAAATGCCATTTGATGATATACATTCAAGGCATGTCTTTTTATGAGGACTTTTTCAATGAGGGACATGCTTCCTGTGTCCATGTGAGTTACATTGTAGAAGGCTTTCCTGTCGTAATTGAGCTCTTGATTTTGAAGGGCATTGATAGAAACCAAAGTGTGTTGTAACACAGCATCATGGTCATACTCATCAAAATGGACCGCTGTTGGTTCATGAATAAGTCTGTTTGGATTGTTGAAAAACTTCATGATTATCCTTAGAGAAGAGCATTGGGCGAGGCTTTGCTCTCTAGTACAGTAGAGATCGTACATTTGTGTGAAGAGTTTTTCTTGATCAGCACCAACAATCTTGCAGACAAACAGATTGTTTTGTGGAATGAAGAAGTGAGGGCAGTACCCAGTGTATACCCACTGCAGCAGCAGTTTAAAACACTTCCAGAAACAACAGAAGAAATTCTCTTTTGACCAGTGAAATTCAGGGTCAGTTTGAATGGCCCAAAACATGGCAATTTTTAGGTTATAGGAACACAATAATTTGTCCTCTTCTTTCACATTTTTGTTCAGAACTTCCTTTAGAAATACTTTCAGTAATGCGTAACAGAGAAATTGACAATGAGTCATGGCATACACCAATTTCTGTTCTGCTTGAACAAAGGACATACGCCACTCATATTCCAGATTTGGGTCATTTTCATGTCTGGACTGTTTGCTACCAACAGGCACAAAGTGACAACCAGAGACGACAATGTTTTCAAGGACCTTTTTATCGGGCCACCTGAATTGCATACTTCTGCAGACCCAGTCGTTAGCTTGTGGTGGCCATTTTCTGCCAACAAACCCTACCGCTCCATCATATTCATTCCCAGCCACTATGTTTGTTTGGCATGGACCGTGCTTGACAACTTTTTGACCAAAATAAAGTTTATCGGCATTTTCCAGATACTTTTTACTACTAATGTAGGATACAGACTCTCTGTGGACACAGGATTGTTTAGTTGTGGTATTGTTAGTGGGATGCATGCTCAAAAGACGCAGATAAACAGTCCCCGGAATAGTCTTCTGGTATTCCATAAGAATGATGGTTTCTGTGGTAGGATTGTAGCAGTGTGCATCTTTCAAGTCCCAGATAACATGGTGGTTTGTTGGGTAGTACATTATATCCACATCAGAGCTTGCCATACGAAGCCCCTCCCTGTGACTGCCAGCACTTCTCCTGTGAATGGCCACACAGGACAGATCATTGTACAGATAGTCGCACATGTCTGCTTCTGTCCTTCTCATATCTATTTCTTCCTCAGTTCCCACTATCTCAAGCATCTGGTTGTACAAAAGAACAGAGAAGGAAAGGTCATCCATCTCTACAAATAATGCATAGAAAGTGAAAGTAGATTATTCATTTGGAGAGTTAGCATTCTTGCAATTGATAACTGAATTGACTTAATTCATGGAAGCTATTTATATATCATATAAAGTAATACAAACCATAACAAGACTTCATCAAGAAGACAATACCAAATGTCTTACCTTTGGTGTATGTTAACAGTAAAGGAGTTCCAAATAAAACAGGAAGTAATTATATTCAGAACAGTGCACAGAAGCTAATGAATATTAATGAATTGAAATGGTGGGCAATTTGAAAAATTGATTTTCCATGTAGTTTGTAATGAATATTAATGATACTTTAATTGTTTTGTCCCTAGATTTTTCTGCTGAATGCCTTGCAGAGCCCTATTCCCCGCTCTGTCTTTGACTACATACTGAGGGTCAACCAGCCAGACAGACTGTTCGACATCCTGAGGGAAAGGCAATACATGAGATCAATCAGCAGACAGGGTCACCGCACCAACTACCCAGAGCTAGACGAGTCAATGTCACAGGTCACTCACATTCAGAGCTAATTGTAGATCATAGTGTTATGTATGAAGAACCTTTGAAATATAGGAAATTTGGCCATTTTTTCCTGATAAGAATATTTCCCCCTCTGACCCCATGCCATGCCTCATTTTTATGTTCCCCAAACAAAGTTTGGAACATATTGTTATTATCTCTGTTTCTTATTATTATTATTATTAAGGTCTTCCGTTTCAGACGGAAGACCTTCTAAGATTGTACTGTTTTTTCTTATTATTATCTTTTTTTTTTTTTTTCCTTTTTATTGTTTCGAAGATTTCTCAGAGATAGTTTGATGGATTTCTTGAAATTTTCAGAGATGATGGAGAATGAAAATAACCCCAGATGTTTTTTTCATTTTTTCAAAATTCACTTCCGGTCGTCAAATATGGCCGATTTACGTTTTTAAAAAGTCATCTTGTCCACCTTTTTCTTCAGAAACGGTAAAAGATAGAGAAATGAAACTTATACCAAAGATAGATCTCTCGATTTAGGCGAACAGAATCGGGTTAAGAACGTCCGCCGTCACTTCCGGTCGTAACGGAAGTGATAAAAAGAATCGTAAATTTCAAACTTTTTCTTTCAAATCGAAACCTATACCACTTTATTAGGCCTCTTTTGAAGTATCGAAAACAGTTTACCCCACCGGAAGTAGAAACGTCCACTTCCGTTATTTCAAAACAAAATTTCATTTTCTCATTTTCAGAGCCATATATCTCGCTTATAAATAAAGTGTTTGACTTAAAATTTATGTATATTGTAGACACTATAAATGTTCTCGAGTAACGTCAGAAGTTTTGTAAAATCTACTTCCGGTCGTCAGATACAGTGTCCACAAATTCATATATTTGTGTCTCATTTTCTCAAATACGAGATAAGACAGACACTTTAAATTTCAGGATGATAGACATTGACTTATAGACAAGATCTGATGGGTTGAATATTTTCGGCGTCACTTCCGGTCGTCACCGGAAGTGATGAAAAAATCGTAGTTTTCAATCTTTTTCTTTCCAATTAAAACCTAAACCACTTTGTTAAGTCCCCTTTGAAATATCAACTACAATTACCCCACCGGAAGTTAGAACGCCAACTTCCGGTTATTAAAAAAAAAACCTTTCATTATCTCATTTTCAGAGTCATATATCTTCCTTATGAATAAAGTTTTTGACTTAAATTGTACACATATTGTAAACATTATAAATGTCTCAAGTGAATAACAAAAAAATTGGCAAAATCTACTTCCGGTTGTGAGATACGGTGTCCACAAATTCAAATATTTCAATCTCAATATTCCGTATCGGGTAAAGACAGACACTTGAAACTTTCAGGGATATAGTCTTTGACTTGTAGACAAAATCTAAAGAGGTTAAATATCTTTGCCGCCACTTCCGTCGTCACCGGAAGTGATAAAAGAAATAGGAATTTTCAAACTTTTGCTATCAAATCGAAACCTATACCACTTTATTAGATTTCTTTTGAAATATCAAACCATTCACTGCATTGGATGTCGGAACATCCACTTCCGGTTCTTTCAAAAAGACTTTCATTTTTCAGAGCCATATATCTAGCTTATAAAGAGAGTGTTTCGGTTAGTTTCTTCTTGATTATGTCCACACACTATGAGTTGAAGTAGCATAACGGAAGACCTTCTCTTACTCGTAATGAGTTTCTAGTTATTATTCTTATTATATTATTCTCCGGTACTTTTTTGTCTCGAAGTGTTCAGAACCTGTACATGGGATCGATATGAAACCTTTTTAGAGATAGTATATCATTGAAGGTGTTCGGAACGATAGTCATTTTTCTGAAAATGCATGCATGTGCATGCACGTGCATTGCATTTTGGCTTCCTAACTTCGGAATCAGTCTAACTTTTTTAATCTTCAATTGAATCATTTGATTTCACAAGGTAGGTAGAACTTGAGACCCTGAATTGATTGGCTATGATCAAATTTCGAATTTGCACGTGCGTGCACGTGTTCTGCATTTTGATTGGATAAATACAAAAACCGTCCGTAACTTTGTTATAAATTAAGATAAATGAAATGATATTTACAGCATAGGTAGACAATATAAAGTTCACACACTGATGTAATAAAAATTGCAACGCGCATGCGCATGCACGTGCATCGTCTTTAAAGGTCCAATTCTTCGAATGACCATAACGTTGTTGTTTCTTGTTGAAATCATTTAAAATTGATATTGTGAGTACATCATAGATGGTCTTAAGAGAGGTTATAGTCAAAATTCCGTTTCAGCACGGCCTGCGCGTGTTGCTGAATTCTATTGGACGATTTTGAAATTGCCGTTAACTTTTTTAAAATGATCCAACAGTATCAAATTAATACTGGTAGTATTATCATTGAAACGTCTTTTGAATGGTATCCAAAGTAATACTCTATCGTACTCACGTACGCGTGTGTGCATGTGGCATTACTCTTTCGTCATTTCTCGGATACTAAAATGGCATAACTTTCGAATTAAGACTGAAATCAATTCAAATTTTTACTGTAGGTTTATTGACATGAGTGCCTAAAGAATGGTGTTAAGAAAAATTATTTTTATCAAATTCGCGTGCGCGTGAATGCGAGTGCATTGTAATTTCTGATGTCTAAATTGTATTACTACTCTATGAGAATCTTTCCATTTGAATGAATAGTTTTGAAATGTATATTTCAGATATGTATTGGGACTCTTTGTTAATTGGTGATGTCAAATCATTATCCCGCACACGCTCGCACGTGGCGCTGAATCTGATTGGATGTATATCGTTGTGCATATATCCTCTCTTTAATGAGGCTTTTGGAATGAAATTTGGATCATATAGGTATATAGCCGCAAATATCTACAAGGGGATTATTATTGTGGAAAAATGTGAGCGCATTGTGTGTATTATGCACGTTGGCAATTTTCATATACATATTTCGGGTCTCTCTGTTCCAATGTCGTTTATCTGTTAACATTAGAAAGTGGTGTCCTCATATACAGATTGGTATGGTAAAATCGCTTGCATTTAAAACTAAATGACACACTTGCTGAATGGGGGAATGTTTGGGGAACATCGTAACGGTCCCCGTTACAATTAGTACTAGTCATTCATTGATATGCAGAAATATGTTATTAAAAGAGAATTTGGATTTTGTAGGTGTTCAAAAAGCTGACTTCCTTTGGAATGGATGAATCACATGAAGATAAAATTCTTGTAAGGATAACGCAATTGGTGTCTGATTGCACACTTTTTGAAAATATTATAAGTTATTCATTAAATGGTTTATTATTTGATTTGTAGGCCATGAAAGATTATGTGATGAAATTACACAGATCCAGAGCAGGGTAAGGCAAACTAAATAGAGATATTTGTTCCGTCATGTTAGAAAGTTTTAAAGTTACAGTCTGTCTCTGATATTCTTTCTATTGTGTAGGGATTTTATTAAGCAACATTTGTACAGAATGCAACATTTTCTTAGGAGCAGGATATGCAGTCATTTAAAGTATTCTGGATCACTTTTTGCATGTTGATTTGCAGCATGGAAAGCATTGAACAAGATTTTGATTGGTCGTTTTGTATTAACGGAAAGTCAATTCTATGAGTAAACAGATCTATGATACAAATTGAGTGTATTTTTATGTGACCTTGACAAGGCCACCCTGATACTGTATTGTGGATAGCTTTTGGGTATAGGCTGAACATTTCTGCACACACACAAAACACAGAGTATGAATCTTGCAGGAAAAGATCTTTCGTAGCAATCACAAAACGCGAGTGATTCAGAATACCTTATGTGACTGTACATGTAAGATTAATAGTGATGATTACTGTGATCTCTATAAAAGTTTGTTTGATGTATTCAATATCACTCCTTCCAGGTCTGTGGAAACCAAACAGGAAATGAGGGATTCCCTCGGTGTATTCTGTATTGTGGGTCCAGGCAAATCTATAACAAGGAGACATGCTGAACTAATCAAACAGAAAGATCTAAAACAACAGGGGATGGATTTAACTGTTTCTAGGTGTGTTTAGTGTATGCGGTGTGAACTGAGGGAGGGGGATCAGTAGTAATATCTTTGTCATGGTTTAATCAAAGAGTAATACAACAACTGAGTGAACAAGATTCTGAACAGCGATGATGCGTATAATGAGTATGAATAAATGTATATGTATTCAACAACAAAGACAAAATGAAAATGCTGCAAGCTGTATTCTATACATGTGCATAATGGTTTACTGTAAAATCACGAATTTTCGTTGGGGATTTAATTTCGTTATTTTCATGGGTAAATAAAAACAATGAAATCTATGACAAAGTTTTGCATTTATAATGAATATATATAAATGAATTATATATCAACAAAAATTAATGTCGATGAATTCATAATAAGAGTCAAAATCACAACATCTTAAACCCACGAAAATAAATGATTTTGCAGTATTTGATTTGATGTTTTTCAGTCGTTCTTCAAAAAAGACACTCCCAAAAGACCAATCAATAAATATGGTGAGTTGCTGCTTATCAAAATCCTTATGTTAGCAGACCTGTTTACTCTTAACGATTTTCTCGTATTTTTTTGTACGGATTTTGGAGACCAAAATACGTCTTACGTTTTCATGTCCCGAAAATTACGGAAATCGGAAGTCTGTCCGTTCATATTTTAATGCTTATAGTTTGGTGTTATTATCCGCGTTGTATTGACGCTTGAATAATCGCTAGAACCAGGGAGTTGTAAAACATTTCGTGATACATAGGTCATGTCAATGAAATGATTTAAAAATGGCCGAAACCCCGCGAAAGAAGGCACGATATGATCATCTTCGGTAATTTTCTTGGCCCTTCTTCTAAAGGAAGCACTTATGTCCATTGCAGTATTTGCAACGTAGATTTCTCATGTGCTCATGCAGGAAGAAATCATGATGCTGTAAACACGCTATGAAATATTACACAAAGCAAATGGGAGTCCTTTGGGGTCTTCCGTAAGGAGAATAGGAGTAATTCACAATTTTCGGGAACAATGCGATGATTCTGTTGCAGTTAGGAATAAGAGTCACGGCGGAATGTGAATGTTGTGAAATTATAACCCAACATGACCTATAGATTAATCAGTTTGAAAAGTTTTAACATATTTGCTCTTTGAAAATAATGTAAAGAACACTTTAAAAGAGAAATCTTACGAGAAAATGCTAAATTCACTGACAAATCTGATCAAAAAGTACGGAGAGACAAAAAATAGGGGTAAACAGGCTGTGCTTAGAGAAAAAATTCAAACCCTTACTAATATTTACACATATTGTATGTAAATCATTATTTTAGAACTCAGAATGGAAGAGCATGTTTGGTTCAAATGAATCAGATTCTTCAACAAACAGCATGTCTCCAAAAGTGAAGACTCTTCAGAAAACTGCAGAGAGTCTTGAGAGGAAGTTAAACACTTCACAGACCATGAGTCAGTCCACCTCATCATCTGGAAGCTTTGTAACCATGTCGCAGAGTCAGATGTCAGTGGAGGGATCAGTAAGATCCGTAACAGAAAAAGGCTCCGAGAAAAACCCTACAAGTAAGGGTGTCCCTATGTATATATATCACAAAGTGTCAGCAAGTAGAAAACATTGATTTCTGTTTGTTCACTGTCAATATGAAGTTGTATTTTCTGATTGAATCATGCTTTAAATATCTCATCAAAAGATTGCAATGAAACTCTGATACTTCATTTCTGTGCATTGTAGCAAGGTACAATCACTGTAAGATAGCCCTGAGAAACATTGTACATAAAAAGCGAGAGCTATACTCGGCTGAGTCTAAAGACTTGCTGGAGATAGCTTGGGAGAGGAGACCCCCACCCAGTAACTGGAAACCTAAGGGGCTGCTGGTGGCCCATCTACAGGAACACAGAGGTGCTATCAACAGGTGGGGGATCAAAACTTACTGATTTTGTATCTGTTAGAGAGTGTTGTATTATGTCTGGCACTGCTGCGTGCTGAATATTCATGCATGTACTATGACAACCAACTTTTGATGTTGTTGACCAGTTTTTAGGTCACCTGAGTAAACTC
>CAJDSM010027863.1:8597-20343 GCA_903981925.1 Ostrea lurida
ATTGTGTTAATCGTTAATCAAGTCCTAAAAACATATATACAAAAGTCGATGTAGGGCAACACGAACCTCCGACAGAAAGCGAAGGTAGCATCAGGTGCCATGGAGGAGTAAGCATCCTTTGCTGACCCGGTCACACCGCCAGTGAGGCCCTTAGTCAAAACAAGGTAACGGATTCATTCTTTACAGGAGGGGATTTATTATAGAGTACTTGTGAATCACTTTAATTCCTGGGGCCAATGTTCATGTAACCAAATTTTTGTTGTTCGTGGGGACGTGATTTCGTAGGTAATTGATAAATAATGCGAACGCATAATAATTTATAGAGATTAAAAGGACATTAAAAAACATGTTCAGTGGACGTAAATTCGTGGGGGTACGAGTGACCCACGAAAATTCACGAACATTTGTCACCTACGAACAATGAGGATTCCACAGTATGTTTAATAAACGGGCTTTACATACATTTTTTTAAAGTGGCACAAAGGGCCTTTATTTAATTTCTCCGGTACTTTACTGTCTTTGAATCAGTTTTCATGATCCTAAACTATTATACTTCCGTTCAGTCATTCCGAAACTATTTTAACAACAACCGCAGGTTGTTAGCGTCCCATTTAACTCTTCCATTCATATTGCGTTAACTATACTGTTAACTGTTCAAAAGACACTTTCACGGTATGGTCTGACCATCAACTTTAGTCCCATTGTTGGAGGAATGTCAAGGATACTTCATAATTGAAAAGTACGTTGTTTTCTAGAATCAATGAATGTGAGAGGGAAGGCAGACAAAGTTCACAGCCAAACTAATGCTTCAAACCAGTTGGGTCCTACAAAGTGTACCTGCCGACTGGTTTGAAGGAAATGGATTTTACATCACAGGTAAATTGGTTATACTACATTCTCCTCTCTTGGAAGTTTAACATTTCACGTGGAGCATTTTCATTTATATTTTTGTTTAGGTTTTATAGTTCATTACGCAAATGACGAAAGTCTAGATAACACCTATTACATTAGCATATCAATGGTTGTATAAGAGGGAATACACACTGCGATAAACGAAATTCACGAAACGGCAACTTGTACCAACACATCGATCGTTCACGGTTAAATGCAACACGGATTTACAGGAGATGGACATACCTGTCATGGTTAAGTTAAAACGCTTTCAGACTAAAACGTGTGTAGTTTGAAAAGTATTGTTACCAATTCATTCGTGTAGCAAAAGTATTTCAGTCTTTTTTAAATCCGCACCTGTTGGATAGAATAGAAAATCTCTTACCATTGCACGAATATATTCTTAAAATTTTACTAGAAAGCTGCAAGTCTGTTCATTATGCCTGGGGAAAGTTCTGTATATTTTGAAAATTACATCCATCTGTTTTGAAAGATATTAAACGATGTACACGTTAACACACACAACTGCCACCGGTCCGCAGCCGAATGTTATAACACGGATTGGGAGCTTTACCTGCAAGTGCAAGAAAGGATCGAGGAAAACGGGCTTACACATGCGTAGGTAAGCCTTGGGAGGAGGGGGCTTGGACAAACAACTAAAGTTGCTTAAGTAAAAAGGGTGATTAGCGAGGAAAGATTTCCATGGTGATGGTATTACTATGAAGTAATATTTAGTGGGAATGTCACAACTTATATAAAATCCCTATGATATGGAATATCGAAGTATTCCCATAGAGAACAAATCCACTATTGATATACCGTACCCCTTTACTATATAGTTCAATTCGACAATATAAAAATGTCATTATGTAAGTGAAAACAGAAATGATAGTAAAATGTACTTTCGGTGATATTTTATAAATTAATCAAGTTTTGTCTTTTCCTTTCTGAAGACATTGATGAGTGCAAGGAGAACACCCACAACTGCCATCGACCCCATGCTTGGTGTGACAACACAATCGGTTCCTTTGTGTGTAGATGTAAAACAGGCTACAGAGGGGATGGTTTCACGTGTACCGGTGAGTATATCCTATCTGGAATGGGATAACTATCACATTCAACAATGATTCATTGATGATGCAGTTGTTGTCAGTAAATCATCACTACATTTATCACTCGGAATTGGTCGTTTTCAGATAAAAATAAATCCTTCATCTTCTCTCTTTATCCTTAAAATTTGCAATGCCGTTTTACTGGCTAGTTCTATTCAAGTGTATTTTATTTACATTTTGAAAAATGTACCGTCATCTACCTTCTGACACCGAGTATTCCACATCTACTTCATACTTAGATATTTTACGGAACATAGATGTCGACAGCAAACTAACAATTTATCTTTTTGGCAAACGAGATGACTCGAATTCCTCCAGTATCAGCTTTCCATATTTATATAGCAAAATTTCATTATTACTTGCAAAGTGTAACTGATGTAACACACAAGAGCTTGTTCTGTATATTGAACCACATGTGAGCTAAGTCGATGTTACAGGGTTTCTATACCCTCATATAAATTCAATATTTTGCAAATTACAAGGTCGTTATTACAATATAAATTGGCGAAGTAAACAATGTGTTAAACGCAGTCATAGTCCCAAAAACATATATACAAAATCGAGTGTAGGGCAACACGGGCCTCCGAAAAAATCGAAGGTAGAATCAGGTGCCATGGAGGAGTAATCATCCTCTGCTGACTGGCCACAACCGTCGTGAGCCCGTAGTCGAAAGTAACCTATCTATGGATTAAATACTGTCTGAATTTGGGGTCAAAAGGATAAAGGCCAAGAACACTGGACATTAAAGTAGCAATATGGTTTCCATTCAAATTTAATATTTTCAAAGACGATAACATTTGAACAAAGATTCCCCATTTAATCTGAGACGTCCTATATGGGCTATGATACTCAGGTAACCGTTAAGGCCTGTGGGCCTCTTGTTAAAATATGAAGAATATGGTCTCATACGAAGAAGAACTTATTATATTCCACGCATGTAATTTAAAACATCTTAGCATTAAAGGACTAGTCGGTCTTTTAATAGATGTGCATTTCTTTTCAGCCATTAAATCGTGTAAGGAGGGACGGGACGACTGCAGTAAATACGCTAAGTGCACGGATCTCTCCGTGGGAGGGACTTATGCTTGTGATTGCTTCTTTGGTTTCTTTGGAAACGGGAAAAAGTGCACTGGTAAGTATGCGCCTTCTTTTTGGGACCTTTTACTTCTCTTCACATATAATACAGTTGTGCTCCATTTCTTGTGTATAAATTAGCAGTTAACATTGTATTAAAAGTATGCATCGTCATACCATAATTGAATTCGTAATATTTCCTGTAATCTAATCGTGATGGGAGGGTTTTTTCTCGAGTTGATAATTTTGGTTTATTTTAGCGAGTTGGTATTATGTCACCAATTCTTTTCACCCAATCTTGTACATATTTTTACAAGTAAGATAAATGTGTTTGATAAAGCGATGGGTTTTAATTCTAACGACTGTAAACTATTACACAGATAAGTAATCAACATTACAATGTTACCAATTTGTATGTATTGGAACCACATGTCTGCCAAAATATATTATGTATTTGCATACCTAAGCGGTAGAAAATTGCCAATGTTTACGAATAATGTTGATATAATAACAATGAAATACATCTATATAGCTCCTTATCTAGATATATTCTCAATCGTTTTACAAACAATACCAACATTAAATCTTCCTAACATAAATGCACATAAAAGTACCCCATTTCTTAGACAGTGTCACAACACACTATAGGCGTAAATGTTCTAGAAGATAAGTTATGTACATAGAGAAAAACTATGAAAGGCAAGCATTCAGGCTCATAGTTCTTTATTTCATTTTGGAAAAAAAATATGTTTAAGGTATTATAACGTTAAGATGAATTGAATTTACAACAGACTAAAATCATAATTTCATTTTCTTTCTACATATGTTTTGCAATTTATTTATTTTTTTTTTATTATCAGAAAACCACATTTCACCCTACAATACCCGCTATGCGGTATTGGGAAGAGGTATTGATAACACTATCTTGTCCTATTGTAGGTAGTCGAGGACGTAAATTCCTTGTTCTCTTTATGAAGAACATTGACCCGCCCACTGATAACACTCTCTTGTCCTATTGTAGGCAGTCAATGGTCTCACTTTCTTGTTCTCTTTATGAGACATTGACCCGTCACCAGTGCATAACTACTCTCTTGTCCTATTGTAGGAGTTCTTGTATATTCTTTGAAGAACATTGACGCCCATGAAACACTCTCTTGTCCTATGTGTAGGGAGTTCTTGTTATCTTTAGAGAGAACATTGATCGCCCACTGATAAACCTCTTGTCCTATTGTAGGCAGTTCTTTATCTTTATGAAGAACATTATCGCCACTGATAACACTGTCTCTTGTCTATTGTGGAGTGAGGTCGCAGTTCCTTGTTTCTATTTGAAGAAATGATCCGCCCACTGATAAACACTCTCTTGTCCTATTGTAGGCAGTCGAGGTCGTCAATTCCTTGTTCTCTTTATGAAGAACATTGATCCTCCCACGGAAACGAAAGGTAACACAAAGTATGCAGAGATTTACATCGCTTCCGTTGATAAATCAGATGTCAAAGTTACTTCTTCTTCCACGTTATCACCAAAGATAAAGACCAACATAGATCAGACATTATCAATGTCACCAAATTCCCAGAAAATATTAAGGATATCACATGAAATTCGCGCCAATGATTTCAAGGTGGAAAACAAGGCCGTGATTGTGGAAACAACTGGCGTGACGTCAGTGTTCGCACTGAATCATGATGGCTATACCTCTGACAGCACCCTCATCTCTACCGATAGACAGACTGGGTACCAAGTACATCGTACCCTCTTCAGAACCGCACGACAACCGTATCTCAGATTTCGACAGTCAAATCGCTTTTGCGGCTGCAGAAGACAAGACCCGTGTAACCGTGACGCTGAAAATGAAAAGCGGACAATCTCTCCAATATAATGGACAACCGCACAGGGATGGAAGTCAAATCATAGTAACTCTAAATAAGTACCAGACCTTTGAATTAGCAAATAATGGAGATCTGACGGGCACCATGATTTCGTCAAATAAGCCTGTAGCTGTTTTCTCTGGAAATCGATGTAACAAACTCAATCGCTATGGCTACTGTAGTCACCTGGTGGAACAGATTCCACCGGTAGAAAGCCTGGATGTGACGTATATCATCCCCCCACATGTCGATAGAAGTGGCACTCAGATACGGGTCGTATCTGCTAATAGTGGATCTACCACTTTCTCGTACACTGTAGACAAATCCAAAAGTACTAAGACTATCGGGACATTCCAAAACTATGATATCAAAGTAACAGGAAAACAGACAGTAGTGGTGGAGGCCAAGAAGCAGGTGCTTGTTGTGAGTTTTGCTCTTGCGGCTTACAGATCAGCCCATGGAGACCCCTACATGACAATGGTACCGGGAATGAATCAGTATGTCCACCAGTATCACATCGCCGTACCACAGAGATTTGAGCAGAACTATCTCGTCATTATTGTCAAAAAGAGTTCCAGATCCAGTGTACTTCTGGATAATGACAGTATAAGTTCTTCAAATGTCGCATCCGAGAGTACTGTTAACGTCAAGGGCACGGATTACGTTGTTTTAACCGTGCATAAAGTGAGGCCGGGCGTTCACCGCGTGGAAACAAAGGACAAGTCCCGATTCGGTCTGATGGTTTACGGCCACGGTCATGATGATGGATACGGATTCGCAGCTAACATCCTTGGACAAGGCAAAATTTAAATTTGAAAATGTACATCCGGTGACTGTAATTCCACTGATTGTTAAATTGCTAGGAAATCATCTTCATGTAGTAAACCAGGAGCAAATTTTGTGGCCATGAAAATTTAATAATAATGTGATAGGAGCACAATTTGTGCCCATGAAAATTTAAATAATATGTGATACAATGATGAATGTAGAACCAAAGCATCACACGAATGATTTCATGATCCTCTATTACGACTATATTTTCATTCTATAGGTACAAGTACTTATTTTGCTCGTTGACATTTGGTATTTTGGTGTAGTGCAGCGTTAAATCCACAATATATTCAAAAGAGGGATGAGTTACAGTACCTTTTCTACCCAGGTTTAAGCCCCAAAATGGCAAACATGGCCTGTTTTAATACAAACATTTTGCCATAGGAGGGGGTATAACCCACCACACCACACTCCTTCTTCAACCAAGGCTGTACAGTAGCAGTGAGAATTCATGTTTCATGCAAAATTGGTGAAATAATTCATGCAGGGTTATCTATATAATAGATATTTCTAACGGAAAACTAACAACTCAGCTTTATGACAAATGAGACGATGTTGGTCTCTTCATCGTCAACTTCCCATATTTTATGTAGCAACATTCCTTCACCTCCTGCATATGGTGTGTGTGTCTCTCAACTTATTCGATACGCAAAAGCTTGTTCTTCGTATGATCAGTTTTTGAATCGAAGCAGGTTACTTACAAACAAGTTGTTGCAGGTGCAGGGTTTCAACAATCAAGTTTAAAGGCAGCATTTCGCAAATTGTACGGTCGTTATAACGATCTAGTTTGTCATTACAATCTGCCATTGGGTCAAATGCTGTACGTCTGACCTTTTTAAAAGCAATTGTTGAGCCGTTTTCATACACCGATTTTGTCTATGGGTTGTTCCATGAGACAATAAGCTCGCGTCGGGTGTAGCCGGTCTACAGGGGATGCTTACTCCTCATAGGCACCTGATCCTACCTCTGGTGTGTCCGGTGGTCCATGTTTGCCCAACACTTGTTTTGTATTTTATTTTGGAATTTCAGGGTTGGTCGCTTTTCATTGTCTTTGCCTTTTCATCACCAGAAGACGCTTACTCCTCCTAGACACCAGATTCCATGTCTGGTATGTCCAGGTGTCCATATATTTGCCTTTCTCTTACTTTTGTATCTATTATAGGAATAAGGAGATTGGTCACAGTTCATGAACTTGTTGACTACATTGATCTTACAAGTCCAAAACCAAATGCAAATTATGATTTAGGCACACACAGACCCATGAGGTGGGATCAGGTACTTAGGAGGAGAAAGCACCCCCCTGTCGACCTGTCACACCCATTGTAAGCCCATATCTCGATCAGGTTAACAGAGTAATCCGTAGTTAAAATCAATGTGTAAGGAATAGCCTTACACTTGACATGAAACACACCAGGCAGCATTTGACCCAATGGCAGATTATATTGGCAAACTAGATCACTATAATGGTCATAGAATTACTTCCGGTAAACTCTGGAAGTGGGAAGCCTTTCTTCTTGTCATTAACAAAAGTCGTGTGATATACTAAACTGTAATGTCAATATAAACAATACTCAAATGAATAAAATGGCTCTCGTTGCTGCCAGAGTACATCCTATAATGTAGTGTATCCCGAGGACAACATACTACCATAAATTCCACAATGCATATTTGAAGCCATTTATGTTTGAATAACATTAAACTGGAATATTACTTTGAATTATAAACATGAATCAACCGATTAGTGTTCTGCGTATGATCAGTTTTGAATCGAAGCAGTCTACTTGCGAACAAGCTGTTGTCACAGGCATTTTAACAGTCACGTTTAAAGACAGTATTTCGCAAATTCTATGGTCGTTATAACGATTTAGTTTGCCTGCCATTGGGTCGAATGCTGTCTGATGTGTTTGATAGCAATTGTTAGGCCTGCTTTTTTCATACACTGATTTGACTACGGATTACTACGTTTACTCCATCAAGACAATGGACTCGCGGCGGTTATGACCGGTCAACAAGGGATGTTTACTCCTCCTAGGCACCTGATCCCACCTCTGGTGTGTCCATGAGTCCGCACGTGCCCCTCTTGTTTTGTATTCTATTTGTGACCTACAAAATTGATCACTGTTCGTTATCTTTGCCCGTATATTAAAGTATATTATGATAAATGGGTGGTTAAACATGCTACCAAGACAAATTATGTATCCTGGGATTGCAAACAGAATCTTTCCTTCGTTTGTTCAGATTCTTGATCTCTTTAATAAACCATATAAAGAATATAAAATTATGTGCAGGTCAAACATTGAAATGTAAACCTGGATTGGTTGTTATTTACTGTTTTAAGTTCGCCTCGAGAATATTTCACTCATCTGGAGAGGTCACCGGTGAAGGGCTGCGCATTTAGGCCTATTCTTGGCGTTCATGGCCTTTCCAAAAGCAGGGAGAGATCTTTATCGTGCCACACCAGCTGTGACACGGGACCTCGGTTTAGCGGTTTCATTAATGATGCTTACATTACAATATAACAATACAACAACCACGAAATAAATCAGGTTTCACTGGGAACACATAAAAAAAACAACTTTAAACAAATCTATTACATTTATATACTTACCTTTATTCATATATCGACGACGTTTTATCGATCAACAATATCTGTCTTGCGGCGGCGTCACAAACATTTCTGTTACATTTTCCTCAGGAACCACGCAGGCCATCTTCCTGATATACCTTGAATATTTGGAGAACTGTATCGTGTAACGCAGTTTCGAGTATGAACAACTGTTAATCGTGTAACGCAGTTTCCTAATCTGCCGCATATTAACTCCCTGTTTAACGCAACTTGGTACTTTGTCACCAAATAATTTGTCACACTTTTCCCTGGACCCACCACAAAACCAGCTTCCTGAATATTTGGAGAACTGTATCGTGTAACGCAGTTTCGAAAACTACCGCATGGTCCAACTTCTTGTTTGACGCAAACTTAAAAATAGTTCAAGTCCCATAAGTATATGACTGAGGGCCCTGACGACATGCCGGAGAAACGTTAAAAAATCAACATATGGTCTTGATCTTAGTATAGAATCTCCCAACAAATGGCATCTTATAATTATCTCATCTAGTTTCATCAAATGTTATAAGAATTTATTGTCATCGCTCGTAAACTTGGAAAAACAGCTAAACTATAATTCTGACGCGCTCAAAAAATTATATAATTATACACTTTTCCACCATAATGATACTTTTTAAAAATGGCTGAAAAGTAATTTTTCAAGAAAAGAAGTAGGCAGACGAAAAACATGTCTTCACTGGAAGACTTACGCATGGACTTAAAATTAGCTAGAAAGACTTAACCACTAAGTTAACATATACAGCTTGCCATCAATTAAAATGCGTGTCTGAAAACGTGTTTAAAACCACTTGCTTCTTTTTAACCCCGATTTTGATTACGGATCAAAAGTATAGAGGGACTTGTGTGGGTGAATATTACACATACCGGTGGGGTGATTTTATACATATAAGCATGCCATGAAAACACATGAAAACAAATTGAAACACAAAGGTCATTCAAGTAATATAGTTATCCAAGGTCATTCAGCGAAATAAAGTCCTATGTATGCGCCTCAAGTTGTTCAGCAATCTTGTAAAATATCATTTTGATCTGATAAATGTTGTGTAAAATTTTCTTCTAAACAAAAATTGCCAAATGTTCCCAGTTTTTAGTTGTCCCAATTTTGATATTTGCTACGTAATCACATTTTTCTAATACCAAAATGTCAAACGAGTATTTTTGGGTTTTTTTTTTTTTTTTTTTTTTAAAAATAAAATTTTTTTTTTTCCAGTCAGATATTTCAACACTAACTATCAAAAAATAACTTTATGAAGAAATAATTTTGGGAATTTGCAGATTTCTAATAGTTTTCTTTGGGATGTAACTGCCCGCTAGCAATGTTTCCTTCTGTGGATCTTTTTTCTGTCACTTTAACAACACCGTACACAAAGGTACAGAGTATAAAGCATGTGATCTCCAAAACTTCACGAGTAAATTAACATAACTTTAATTGAGAAAAGCACTAATTAAGATAAATGAGATTATTTCTAATGAAACTTTATAACAATTCTTTTATTCATTTAGTGAAGCTTGTTACCAACAATGGCATGGCGGGATCCCGAAATCTTTCTCCCACATCCACCACAGCATTATTTTTAAATGTCTTTATTTAAATCAAACTGTAGTATCATGGGATTACCATTTACCCCCCCCCCCCCCCCTAAGTCATTCAACCGGCATTGTTAGCTTTGGGACGTTTAAAACTTAAACTCAATTTAAACACACACTTTTTTGTTTTACAGTAAAAGAAAAAGGTTGTTGCAGTCACTATCGCCGATTGTTTTCTCATCAATTAAAAATCTCCTGATTTTCGCTAAACTCCTCGATTACAATAATCTTTTTATTCATAATTTTTATTTCTGAAAATATATTTTAAAATGTTGTTTTAAATCGTGAAAAGGTATTATTTTTTCGATATAAAAATGGATTTTTTAGTGGTTATTTTTACATCGAAAGTGCGTAAAGCAAGATATTGCATATTTCCCCCACTGGAGGTTTTCGCGTACATTGGTATGTGACGGTCATAGCGTGTCAATTGTGTTGAATTTTTCACTATGCATGGTCTCTTGTTTTCCGGTTGAAAATATGCATTTCATATTAAAATTATTAAAACCATTTTCAATACATTTAAAAGCATTCTGATTTTGTTTTTGAATAATATTAGAATTTAAATCATGGGTCGTTGTGCCGAATAAATTCGTTGTATTTTCATTATAAACAAATACGCAAGCCTCTGAAAATACATGGATTTTAAACCATCTCAGGTTTTTCTTGAATGCTAAAAGAATCTGCCAGCGTGAAGTCCCAAAAGCACTGAAACCATTCTGATCAAATGTGAGAAGTTTATTAATGGGGCCTTTTGATAATATGGTAATAAAACTCATATAACCCCCATCGTCCCACATTTATGGTATAACCGCATTAGCAAAGCATACATGTACATAGAAGCTTACTTTGTCAGCTTTTTTACTATGAATCTAATTGTCAGACATATATGAAAAACAAAATATTTGAAACAAATAAAGATCGATAACTTTGAATTCAAAAACCATTCAAGATGACCTCAAGAAAATTTTATATTGAGGCGAAAACATGTCCTTGACATTTTTAGTACAGTTAAACTCTCGAATTATCGCCACTCAAATTCATAGCCATTTTCGGCTATAAGCCGCCATTTTCCAGGAACGTTTTTCCTGTTAGCTTAAAATTCTCGTTAAAACGCCAAACTCGCTTTCGCCCTCCGCCACGGTGTTTTTAGTACAAATGGTCTGTTTTACATTGTTAATTTTAATCTCGATAAACCGCCATTGGGTACCTGTGGTCATCGAAGCGGTAAATTGGTCATTATCGATCTCCCGGCGTCTACCTGTGCAGAAAGACCTCGTAATTGCTGTATTTTAAAATATACAAGAAATACTTAGTTGAGATGTAGTCATGTTAGTTTTTAGTTTTTGCGAGAGTTGTAACAATGAAGACATTATCCAAAAATGTTTTTTTCTAATCAAAGACTTTATTTCAAATCTAGGTTTAGCAGGTTTAACAATCAACTCTTGACAATTTTTTAAAATAACTTTACACAATTGTAACACTGTAATTCTATTTCGTGCGTCTTGTTGCCGGTGATTTTTCTGGTTTGTGTTTGTAGATGTGTGTAATTGTTTGAAATAAAAGCCTTATGTTAATAAAACAAATAACCATCGCTGGATGTTTTAAATCAAATCTATTAACGAAATATTTTACATGAATGATATAAGCAACAACCACTCTTTTCGCTGAATTATATAAGCAAAAGTGTAAAAAAAAAAAAAAAAAAAAAACAAAAGAGGTAACTCTTTTTCTACAAAATTGCAGAAATTCCAATTCATCG